>KB663638.1:0-12108 GCA_000349025.1 Anopheles minimus | reverse complement strand
GCTATTGCGTGTGTAGTGGCGGTAGTGTAGGTATGCGATCGCGTCGCTCTTCTCTTGAACAACAAATGTTCGACAATTGTTAATAAAATAATGAATCATCTTTTTTATACAATGCTTTAAGTTATTAAGTTTGCTGCATGCTGTTTCCGATTTCATTATTGGACACTTGTTGAGTCTGATCCGTAGGGTTGGAACTTTAATAATTTCTAATCTAATCTCAAGTCATCATCCTTGGCATGACAAAAAAGAGATAATGCATTTCATATTCATGATATCATACAGTAATCCATCTTTCTTATAAGTAAATTTGATAAAAATTTGCATCCCTTTCCCATCCCTCAAATGAAAACACATTCATTTATTATCCCAAATTTTTACCATTTTTCACAAAAAAAATCTAACAAATCTCTCATTTTGTGCCGATTTTCCCAGAGGACCTTCCCTTGCAGATTCCTTTCATTCGTCAGTTATATTTAGCGAACCCATATCAACCAACGCGTATTGGTTACTCAGCAAGTTTCAGCAAGTACTTGGTCCGGATTGCCGAACTTTGGAGCACCGAACCGCTTAACAAAATTAGCATAAATTTTACAAGTCTAATCGTATTTTTCATCATCCAGATTGGGATAACCAAATGCCATCCGAATGACCGAGTATGTTTTATCCCGAAAACAGGACCAACAATGACCGTCCGCTCCAGATTGGTTGGATCTTTCGTTTTTTGTCCACCAGCTCATGAAAAAGCAAAAGGGGAAAAAGATCCAATGATATATGAATAAATACATCTAGACATCGGATCTACCGAGCAGCACTGTAATGGAGGGAATTGGTTAGAGCCAACCCATATACCTTCCCTTCTTTTCCAACTGAATTTCCTGCCCCAATCGTGGAAACTCAAGAATGTCCAGCTTAATTTGCAAAAATATCCACAACGTCATACATGGGTGGCCGCTTTTCCAGTGGAAAACCCTTTTGCAAATAAATAAATAAAAACACACATAAAAAGGTAAGCATTTGTTTGGTGTGGGCAAAAAAACAACGCCACAGAGAACCAGCAATTCTACAAAACATCCAATATCTTCTTCATCATCATTCACCCAGATTTGAATGTGTAGACCACCATTCCTGTGGTCAATCTTTTCGCCTGTTCCATGCAATCAGTTTCGATTCGAAAAGTCCTTGCCGAAAAACCCCCAAACTCCCCCCCAATTCCGCACAGAAGAAAACCGAGAAACCGGAGATAAAACATTTATGCCAATAATGTATGCATAAATTGTGTCTTGTCCAGCATATTTCGGGTCTTGTGCCACCGGGGTTTGTTTGAATATTGGGATGAGTTAGCAAACGGTGATATTGGTTGGTGGCGAAATTGGAAATCCTGAAAAATGGACCTTTGTGCAAGAACTGTTTATGTGGAAACATTTTCCCTACCATCGCGTGCCGGTGGAGAATTGTTTCAGTTGACCGTGTATTGAATTAATGATTCGAGTGGAAGTGTTGTTGGAGAATTTAATAAATAATCGAATCGATGGAAACACGGTTGGAAGGTGGTTTTGATAACAAGTTTACGTTTTATTTCTTAACCAATTTTTTTCGTTTCTGATATTTCGATCCGATTTTGGTTGATGATCCATGTAGAAATCTCATTTAATGTTGTTTACAGATAGGGTTTAAATAACCAAGTAAAATAAAGAACCGAAACACATTTAAGATTACCAAATAATGTTTTACCGCTGTTCAGTTTCATCCCAGTTCCAAAAGAAAATTCATAACGGACATAAAATATTTCGCGTTGATCATTTAAATTATCGTGTCCCAAAGTTGAAGCGTTTCTGAAATATGCTTGAAATATTTCATCATCGTGCGAAACATTTCAATTCATTTGAATTGAAAGATATCGAATGAGTACAAAATGCACTATGGAGAATAACCGAACGATTTGTCCGGTGTATTATATTTGTTTAACGTAATTTTCACGGAAGCTTTTATTACTTTTACTTACTATGATTTTTTTCATTCTATAACTTCGTGAAGGAGCATTAAGCAAAAAAGTATTGAATATAAATCATTAAAAGTTTTGAAAACTGAAAAGAAAACAAAAAATAATGAAAAAATAGCAAATAATTTAATAAATTACCTTAATTCTTACTCATGAAAATAGAAGTGGATGAGATATATGAAGTTGAGTTCATTGAAGCAAGGAGTTATTCCTGAAGTATAAGTTGTTGTAGTTAATTTATTTATTTTTTGATAATCATGTAATAAGAAAAGAAGTGTATAAACATGATTTAGCCTAATCAATTACTAGATATCTAATTTACACTATATTTTTTATGACACAAACAATAATCACAACAACATTTGCTACAAGTACAACAATCGAATTAAACTGTAACTAATTGTTTAATTATTTACTAAAATTAATGTTATTTTGCCACAGTAAAATATTTAATTGAGTTGAAAAGAGTACAAATTTTCTCAATGTATTTCGGCTTATCCCGACTTAAGTTATTATCTGTATAGCAGATGAAAAATAATCTATTGAAGGAATGCTCGCTGAAGTGATGACGTAGAAATGCAACTTTTTATCTAATCATCATAAATAACACATTTTTTCTCCCGGTTACATTCCTCTGCAAACCACTTTAATTGATGCCAATAATTGCAAACCCCTACTCGTGCTACTTGTTCTTCTGACTCGACTCCACTATCGCCTTGGAGCCTCGGAGTTGTTGCTGTAAAAAAAAAACTCTTCATTTGCTCCAATTACGTCTTTGTGGCGTGGTGCGCAAGTCACCGATCTTTCCACGCGCTAAACATGTTCAACATTTTAGGAAGTACGGGTTCTACTGCACCATCAAAGTACAATCCAAACAAACCATGTACAAACCATGTAAGTACAAAGCTGCAAACTCACTCGTCCATCATCGCTAGTGACACACTGACTCCAAGCAAGGGCGGCCCCCACCTAGGACGGCCTTGGAACCATCGACATCGTTACTACACCTCAACCATACCGTACCTGGCAGAGTGCACGGTTTGATCCGAGGGTCGTTTCTGTTGCTTTTCGACCATTTGAAGATCAATGGTAATGGCAAACGAGAGTGAAAATGCATTCACGTAATAACCGCCGGTCTAACAAACAATACCAACGAGCGTTTGCATGTGATGCGTGTTGTTCGAATGTTGGTGTGGTGCAGACACACAGCTCGCTCTTACGGGAGGGGTTCATTTCTCAAGGCATCCATGAACACATTGTTTAGCTCACAGCGCAAGAGGACGCGGTCGTTGTAGCTTCACTGTCATGGCAGCAAGCATGATCACATTAGTTCCACACCATCACTTCCAAACGTGGACAGCGGTTTGCTACGGTGCAAACCTTAGACCTTAGGCCTAATAATAAGCCTTTTATTACCTATTTTACTATGCTCTTTTCCTACATGCGAATTTCTGTACCCATTCATGGGGCTCGAGTCGTCATGAACAGCAGGGGACCCAATTCAAAACACATCAGGAAAATCAAGAAATCGCTACACTCGAACATTTCACGATCTCAGCAACAAGCAAAGCTAAATGATCGATACGGAACCTGCAACCCGGCAAAACGATCGTATGAACTTGACCTTGGGCGTATGCATGCAGTTGGTAGGAATCCCCTGCAGATCTTCCGTGTCCGCAACCCGAAGCTTGTGCACATACGATGAGAGTTCCGTGCTGTGTGAACCATGATCAGTAGACCATCGCGTTGAAGCAAAAAAAACGGACATTTAGAAGCTTGCCATGTTGGAACGCACTATTTGTAAAGCAAATGATGAATTGTTGTTATCTTCACGTTAGAAGCCTTCAATCCCGAACATTCTGCTAGCTAGGATGATATAAAAAAGTAAGGAAATGTTTTGCGTGTTCTAACTTTGCAGGAAGTTGGAAACTCAGCATAGAAACAGCAAAGAGGTGATGTGTGGAATAATGATGCTCATTATTTTATTAATATTGAACAGGTGCGAACTAATAAATGTTACACTGACAGCTTACCGTTCCCCGTAAGGTCTATCCAATATTATGCAATTGGCCGGTTCACTGACGTCAGCAACATTCAGCGGGAGTGCTGGTTGTTCATTAATTAGGTGTGCTCTTAAAACTTACAAATACCCATCAAAGCTCGGCTACACTCATCAGTTAATGCGGGGAATTGAAAATCTATAACCTATAGATTGGCAGATCAGTGCTTCAAGGTCTCAAGATATCATGGTTGAAGAATCTTTCAATCTTAATCTGCTAACGCGCGAACCTCAACTCATCTTGCATTGTCATGTTCTAGTGGAGCAGGGGTAGAAAACAAGGTTAAATCATATTTAATGATGATGACATTGTTGATATGAATCTTTCCACTTGTGTTCTGATTTCAGATTTTCCCCCAAAACTTCCTTCCAATTGTTTCCATCGAAACCGTCATTAATTAACCATATTGTGTGGCACGATCGCGTCCTTCAGCGGCGATTAAATTGGGGAAAACACCAAGCTTGTGCGCAACAAAGTCTTTGTGACAGTTCGCCTATTGTGAACGTACCATGACGATCAGGTGGTAAATATCTCCCCTCGACGCTATGACAACTGTTCCTCGCTGTAGTGTCTCTCATCAGTCAAAGCTCACCGTTGACGATTCATATTCATGCTGCTCGATTTGTTTCTGCTCGTCCATGCACACTATCATCTCCCCCAACACCGTACAAAGGCGTGAGGCCTTCACCTACCCCGTGCCAGGCAATGGGTGACTTCGCGGTGCGGAGCAGATGGTAATTAAACAGATTATACACCCAATGTAAGCTCCATCGATGTTTCACCGTTTCGCAAGCAACAGAAGAAACGCTGTTTGCATCTGATACCCATTTAGCACACGATCGATTGTGGAAGTTATGCCATTGCTTTGTACGAGCGACCCATACTCCAAGAGAGGAGATCAGTACTTCGTTCTTCGTCTTGGAGCTGATCTAATGTGGCTGAGGAGATTGTTTTTCTCTCTTTTGTTTTTTTTTCTTCTCGACCAATAAGGCAGAACAATTTGCAGGCTTATGTTGCCACATCGAGCTGCACCTCTTAGCGCCACGGAGAGTTCGATCGGGCCGAAACGCGAAACGCGCAGAGCTAATGTGTAATCCTTGGGTTGCAATCGGGCTTAATTGATTTTCTGAACATTCGACTGCGGGTTAACTCCATTTCTTGTACAGTCCGTAACATAAAACTTTACGACTGTTTGGATTTTAAGGCTGTTTTTGGGGTTGTCCTTGGATGTTTTAAGGAATAAAACAACACGGGTTTTTGAGTGTTTCATCAATGACATTTCGGATTCCGAATGTAAATCAAAATTACTTTAACGCCAATATCACTCAGATAGTTGGGTCCATGTCGTAAAAATGATAGTAAAACTGTTGTTTATATTCCTAGCAAGGTTATTTGCCCAACAAATCGACGATGCGATGAAACATTTACTATTAAATGTTAGTAACATGCAGTTACTATCTACACCGCTTATAAAGGCCATATGGTTTATCAATTTATTGAGATATATGTATTTTTGAATAAGAATTGGGTTTTTGGGAAACAAATAAAAAATGTTTACGACGGCAAGATCCATCTCGAATTCCAAACTTCAACTTCAAGGGACTTATCGATCTTGTACTCCTTCTCAATTTGATAGACATCCCGAAATATTACTACCAAGTTATTTTCAATTGGATGATTGTTTAGTTCGATGTCATGGTAAAGGTGGGGAACAATCGAGGCTCAAATCCCACTAATGATTATAACCATCCGGACCATTAAGGTTAAATTTCTTCCCAACTTTAACCTGGACAATAATTCACATTGATATCTTATGTTGTACCACTCGTTCTTCTATGTCATATGTTCAGAAGCAAGCCTTAATATTTCAACTTTGTGAGATGTTTATGGGGGGTTTGTGAGTTGGAATTTTCTTGATGCTTTCTCTAATAATGCCAAGAGAAGATGCAGTGTCCGCCATACAGTGGTCAGATTATTTCCAGAGCCCGAATATATCAGGATCTTTTACTTAATCGTTAATAGCCTTCGTGGAGCTTCCTAAAATGACACCCATCTTACGGTTTGACTCGTCTTCGGCACGGTTTGCCCTAATTTGTCCCATTTGCAGCTCTATCAATTGTTTTCCACGGCCCATATTTCTACTGTATGACAGTTTTTGCATATTATTAGTATTATTACAAAACTTCATAGTTTGATTACTACAACATTGATTGGAAACTTCAGATAAGGCCCTATATTTTGAGAATCCTGATTTATTTTTTTTATTTGAGACAACATTTTTTTCGTTTCTTAAAAACTGAATTGAATATCATTTTTTATTCAATCATACATATGGTTCTATAAATTGATAAATAATATGGCCTTTACCACTGCATGAAAAAAAAAACATGGAAAGGCTATCATTTTGAAACGTACTGTATTAGGTGCTTTAAGCAGATAAGAATACAATTTTTGTCAGTTGTAATATCGTAATGATACTTATAATGTTACCATTTGGTGAAAAATTATTAAAATAATAAAAAATCGGGAAATTTTTTAATTTAAATTCCAAAATCATATTTATTTAGTAATTTTTATTTAGTTTTAATTTTTTTCCACTTTTTTATGATATTTTAGATAAAAAAGGTGGTCAAATAGTTATGTAACGGACTGTAGCTTGGCAGTTTAATGAACTGTTTTCTTTTGCCGTGGAAGGTTTTGCCCTACGATGAACAGATGCTGGTCAAACACAATTTATGATTCGCTACATGTAATAAGCAATAATGGTAGCAAGCTGTAACACAAACCATCTCATAATTCAGCGTTTCTTTTAAATTGCATATTTATAGTTTTTAAAAATCAAGTAAGATTGTTACATAACTTTATTTTAAAGGCATAAAAAAATCATTCTGTAATTACTTTTTCTACAAAGCATCCACTGATCACGAGACAATACAGTTAAACACTATGTATCGTTGAATAATTAATGTAATAACATATTCCTCCAACACTGCCTATCCATCTTCTCCCATTGCTGGGTCGTGTGGGAAAAAAATAATTAATTAATTATTATGCATCAACCTGACCTTTATCGCGAACACGCTTCAATTCGTTACATCAGGCAGCTTACTATATGATCAACTTCCCTAACTCCCTATCATTTGCTTTGGGAGCTGTACTCGCTGGACCGTCATGCGTATGGTGGTGGTGAATGAAACCAAAATTTGGAAGTCACGCGTCAACCGTCATTCATTCGCTAATTCACACGATTTAGGCAATTGTTTCGCTGGTAAATGTGTATTGTAAAGCAATGGCAATGTCCCGTGCGCGTACCTCGAAAGAAAGAAATTATCTGACAATTTGCAAACAGTTAGCAGCACTGCAGCGGCAACAATGCAACAATTTGATCTGAGGTTAAACCCTCCAAATTGAAGGCTTTCGGCAAGTCAACCTGTTTGGATTTGGAACTCCTGTCTGTGTGTCGTGAGAAGGAGATAACAAAAACAAAAAGCTACATCACAATCGCGAAACAACGTGTTGCATTTAATGTCATGTCAACTTTCAACACCATTTCTACAATCCTTTATGTAACTGAGTTTTAATTAAAAATTTCCTTTTCGGCTGTCGCTTGACGCTCGATTAGCTATGAATGAGGGGAAGCCGATTTTTGCTAACCCCGTTCGAATGGGTTTACCACCCTACCTACAACAACCCACACCGAATGCAGCACGAGCGGATGAATGCGAAACCATTTAAGCTGCCCGTAACGGTTGCAACATCGGCCGGGTCTTCCAACAGGTGGTTCATGCTATCTTTTCTATCTTTTCTTTATTTTCCTTTTCCTCTTCATTGAGGGACAACTGAGATGTTGACACCGTTTGTCAAAAGATCCCAACGTGCAATATACCAGCACAAGAGGAGGGAAGTATGTCTTGAAATCACGCTTCTTTAAGGTTTAAGTTTGAATTGCCAGCGACTATACAAGGCCGCTTGGATAAGGTGAAAGGATGGTTAGGCAATGTTTAGGAAGGAGAAAAAAGGCGATTAAATAAAATTATTAATATGTTAACACAAAGTTTTTAAAAGAGAAAGCAAAAAATTATAACAAATTAATGTTGTTTATGAAATGTGTACAAAAACGCAAAATTCAATATTTCGATAGAGATGAAGATTTATCTTTGAGTAAGATCGTCTATTTAAACGATATGTCCTGTACATAATTACTTTCATATTGCATGTTCATTCCTTTATGAAATTTTTGCTAAAATATTCCTACAAAGTCAACATTATTTATTTATGAATGATCTCATCGTAAGCTCTACAACGTCCGAACGAAGCCCTTCTTTGATTACATTCCACCCCCTTCCAAAAAGATCGTAAAGGTCACGCGAAGTGAAGCACTCGCTAACCGAAAAGTGCGGGCTTTGCCACCGAACATCAGTGAGCGTCCGATTCCTCAGTGTAAAACAAAACTCCTTACCACCAAACAGACCCAACCACCCACCACTACCCACCCGTCAAAGATACGCATCAAAAACATCAACGTGGAATACTAACCGCACTGTCTCTTCGAACGCGCGCGCACACAGTGAGCCGACAAACCGACCCACCAACGAACGAAATGCGCCACGATCGCGGTTCCACAGCTGCCGACTTTAGTTCTACGCTGAACTTCGAACGGAACGGAAACGGTCGATGGTGGTCCTCGCTCGTGCTGTGTCAGCTCGACTTCCAACCGAACGCCACTTTGTAGTGCGCCACACACGATACCCTCCGAAGGGGTGAACCTAACCTAAATGTCCCTAGTCACTAGTGCGTTGGTCAGGGGTTGTTTGCTGGGGTAATATTTGGAGGTGCGTTGTTACTTCGTGGAGCAAATCGTGTGTGCGTGGTGCGGTGTAAATCCGTGCGTCCATGACGTTCCGGACAGTTTGCATCGTACGTACGGTGAGACCGGCTTAACAGCCCTCGCACCCCTCGAACGTGTTTGTGTGTGCGGTAGCGTGTGTTAACAGTGTCACGGATTAAGTGAACTCAATACGGTAGTCCTCAATTCGACGGTGCGTTCCTTATCAAAGCGAATAATGTTGCTGATACCAGCACAGCTGGCCCTTTGGGGATTGGCGCTGATAGGCGTATGGGCGTTGGCTTGGTGGATGTATGATAATCTGAAATCGCTAGCCCAAATCGGTGTCGCCCTGCTAGCGCCATACTTTGCACCGGCCGAACACAAAACGCTAACCGAACGGTTTGGAAAATGGGCCGGTATGTATGGGGAACCCAGTTTTGCTAATCCACACCGGAAGCAGCAAAACGATCGATCTTGACCTTAGGTCCTTAGGTGCGTGCCGTTTCCTATTTAATGGCAGCTATTTTCCTTTTTTTTCCATCGCTTCACTTTCCGAATCCGCGCGTACCGGTGCAGTAATTACCGGATCGACCGATGGCATCGGCAAGCAGTACGCTTTCCAGCTGGCTAGCCGTGGCCTCAACGTGGTGCTAGTCTCACGCTCCACCGACAAGTTAGTCGCCGTGGCGCACGAAATCGAGTCCAAGTACTCGGTGAAGACCAAATGGATAGCGGTCGACTTTAGTAATGGACGCGAGATTTACGATCACCTGCGGAAGGAACTCGAGTCCGTCCCCGTTGGCATTCTAGGTAAGACGTTCTACCAGCTCCATTACTAATTCTGAATACAAAAACGTTACCCAACACAAATGTTGCTAATGGGTGGAATATAAAATGTGAGTAGCGAGTGTATGCAAATCTGCCACCAAGCGTTGGCGAGATCCCTAGTTCGCCACTAGCGCTATCTACAGAACTACCGCGAATGATCTAGTCTAGTCCACCCGATATATCGGTTAGCAAGGTTAGGTTTAGGTCTGGGAATGTACACAAACACTCACGACTGAGTGGCATGTTTTAATCCATTCGCTCGCTTTCAGTCAACAACGTCGGCGCGAATGTAGACTATCCGGACGATCTTGATCACATTCCCGAGGACAAGCTGTGGCAGCTGATCAACATCAACATCGGTGCGGTAACGATGCTGACGCGCACGGTGCTGCCGGGCATGAAGAAACGCGGCCAGGGTGCGATCGTTAACATCTCGTCCGGTAGCGAGCTTCAGCCACTACCCTACATGACGGTATATGCGGCAACGAAGGTACAGTCTTTTATGGACATCTCGCTGAACATCTTCTGCCGGAGTTTTCTAACGCCAACTTCACTTTCTTTCGCCCTCGCCCGTAGGCCTACATCCACAACTTCACCCTCGCAATGCAGCACGAGCTGGAACCGTTCGGTATCACCTGCCAGCTGGTGAGCCCAATGTTTGTAACGACCAAGGTAAGCAATCGTACGGTGTACGCAGTGCGTCCGGAGTGAATGTCCCCAAACGCTGGTACCTTCAAACGCCGGCGAACGTGCATGCGAGATCGAGTGTCAAGTTCTACCGCCGGTGCGGTACGGCTTAGTCGTGGCTAGGGTTAGTCTAGGGCGAGTTTTAAAGTGTCAAGTGGAACCACTCGTAAAAGTCGTGAACTTTGTCAGCAAAAAAACCCCCCCCCGATGCTGCAACATTTCTGGGGTGCTGTGGTGTTTGCATTGATTAGCCTTTTGCGTCAACCGAGCGCTGGTGTGACTTGAGACCGTTCGGTCAACGACGCCGACGAGTGCTGTGAACCAATTTCTGATGTGTGGTGACTAAGCTGCCCAACGGCAAAAAGCATACGATTAAATGTTTTGCAAAAACAAGCTGGTCCAACGTACCGGAGATCGTTGAAAGTGAAAACCGATCGTACAATGTGTGTGCAGTCGTTGGAGAAAATTGAAAGTGTTGAGTAATTCAAACAGGGACAGATGAAGTTTACAAACAGGGTAGCCTGTTGTTGCCCTTAATGGTGTCAAATATTGGCAACATGGAACGTGGGCAAACATCGTCCATTAGCGTGGAAGTACCAAAAGACTAGTAGTGAGCGGCAGATGCGAGTGATTAACATTGTCGTGCTCGTTCAACGGTGTTGTTTGCCGCTACCGAAGATAAACATTTCAAGACGTTACTAGATATACGATAATTTGCCAAAACATTACTCTCTTCATCTTTGCTAACGTCGTTTCTTCCTTCCGAATATGAGTAGGCCAAACTTCCAGGGCCTCCACAGATGTCTTGTGTACACTTTACATCAATTTTTTTGTAAAATCTCTCTGGACGGTAATCGTGTTTGGTTCCAACCGTACGATCAGCTGCTTATTTACATAATTATGTACGAAAACCTGCAGCCTCACATATGTCACCTTGTACGGCACCAACCAGACATGCCGTTTCATCTGCATCTCCCAAGAACTCAATGGGTCACTGGAATGAACGCTTGTGGTAGGTCCGGGGCATAACCGGATCACTTCGGTTTTTCCTTTTTCCAACATGATCCCGTTAGCGAAACTGCTCAAGGCCACCGAAGCGCGACAAGTTCGTGACTGGTATTACAACCCAATTCCAACGGATGAAGTAACTACTCGATTTCCAAACCGGTCGGGAATATCATGCGGAGGCAAACGTGGACGTAAAATTGTGCCCACGAAGAATGTATGTAATCCCGATATGTGGTTGAAGCATTTTTGCATGACGACTAAAGGTGATTTAGTGATGCTTTAATGAACACATTACATTGTGCCTCTTCGAAGCGCCCGTTCATTAAACAGTGTTTTAAGCCCCCGCGAGTTGTATTATAAACGGCCTTGAAAACTGGTCATAAAAGTGTGTACAAAATAATGATACAAAAGGCTCAATTTAGTTTATTGCATCCATCATAACCCTATGAAGCCCACCGATGCGGAAAGAAAATGGAAAAAGTTTGATTTATAATAAATTTGTAATTATTAATAATCATCTCTTCGTAACGGTGGCGATAGCATGTTGATAATGTTCGTCGCATGTTGTTGATTGGATCGCGCACGATCTGTTCCACCTTCTTGGTTCAAGATCTTCACGATAAACTTACGCTCAGCAGAGGATCGCTAACATGCATGAATAATGTACGATCAAACCTTGAACATTAATGTGTGTGTGT
>KB663635.1:0-5000 GCA_000349025.1 Anopheles minimus | reverse complement strand
ATACCGGACGCGTTCTGGTGGGCGGTCGTCACGATGACCACGGTCGGTTACGGCGACATGAGGTACGGCTCGTGCGTCCATCCCCTTCAATTGTCGAGTGGTGGGGGGTGGAACGGAAACGGTGTTGCATACGATTGCAAAAAAAAAACAACCAAACAAACAAACAAAACCCAACAAAATCAATCCAAGTTTTTTTTGCTCACTTATGTCTATCTGTCTGTCTGCCTGTCTGTCTGTCTGTCTGTCTGTCTGCCCTCTGTCTCCTCAATCCGATCCGCGAGTAATTCTTCCCCTCTCAAAACTCTTTTCGATTCGCGTTCATTTTGTTTCACACCTAGTTTTACTTACTATTTCTTCATCTTCATTTTTCCCCCCATTTCTTACTCATGACTTCTGTTTCTCTCTTGTTTATTTTGATTTGTTCTTCGGTTTAATTTTTCGCGGCAAAACGGAACATTCTCTGTTCCCGGTTATTTCCACCACTCCACCACCACCAACCCCTTTCACCGTTGCTATCGTTGTTTGTTGTTGACGTTTTGTTGTTTTCTTGTCATTGTTGTTGTTTGTCGTTGTTGTCGATGTTGTTTGTAATAATTAGCTTGGTACGAATTGGTATGATGTTTTTTCCGGTGTGCGTTTGTCTCTCCGTCGTTCCAACACATTTTCTTTTTTCATTTCTTCACCTCCCTTCCACGATAACTGTCCACTCTTTCTCTATCATTCTCAAAGAAACAAAACTACAAAAAAAACCTAAGGGATAGATTAAAAACTGGAAAAAACTAATTAACAACATTAGCTCCGCTTCCAGATAGCAAATTGTTAGTGTAAATTTTTTAAAATAATCGTTAAAAAATAGAAAAACAAACAAAAACCTAACAAAACGAAGAAATGAAATGCTTCGAAGAAACAAATCCACAGCTTTAAACGTCAAAATTCACGATTACGATTCAGTTGTTACCTCCCCATTTTTCTCTCCCACTGTACCCCCCCGACATTGATTGGAAATGAAATTGAAAGAAAAATAACTGCTGACGAGGGCTTTCGATTGGAAAATTCATCATTCCCGGAAGGGAAACAAAAAACAAACTCCGTGTAATTCATGGCCATCCGCTGTGAGTGTGTGTATCGTGGGATTGCAGGAAGGGGTGGGGGTGTATGGGACGGGAAATTGGGTGGAATGCTGGTCAAAAAAAAAAGCTCCCGGAAACGAACAGAAGGACCGACTGCACACACTTACGCAACGGAAATGGCGCCTGCAAAGCGAGAACAAAACGGCAGAAATGTCAGCTGCAATGTTGAATTTCCTTTCCTATCGGTGGCGCAACTGTGCAAAATGGCGTGTGCGATACCGAACCGATACTGTACTGTCTCATCCACTTACCACCAATCTCTTCTATTCTTCTTCCCCTATTCGCTGTTCACTGCTTCATTCGCATCCATAATGGTGTAGCTATATATAGGGGGTTGCATTTTGCCCACCACCGTTCGGTGCAGTTCCGCCATTTCTTTCACCGGTGTTTAGCTGATATTGTTTGGGGCCTGATTGGGTTAGCATTTTGCAAGATGGTTCAGTTCATTTTCCGCCCCTTTTCTTCCAATCATTCTCACAAAGAAGAATTATGTTACCATCCCCCTTCACACCCCCTTTTCCTACACCCACGGGATTGCCACCATAGCAACCATTTTCTTCAACATCCACACTCCGTGTATGTGACTGTGCTTGAACGCGTATGTGTGTATGTATGTGTGTGTGTGTGTTTTAATGGGTGTTTTTTTCTGCCCGTTTACAAACAAGCAGCAAATCTGTCAGGCTTATGTTTGAAGCTCGATTTGTGTTTGTATGTGAGAAACATAAAAGTAAAAACACCAAACAACTCACCAAAGCAATGCTACTTAAATTGTGAGAATTTATCTCTTCCAGTACGAATAAGAACAATAAAACCCATCCTGACAAATTGGCACCCAATTATGGCTGTGAATGTGTCCTTCTAATACTTACCCTTCCCTTTCATCCCCCTAGCCAAAATCCCTCCATCTGTAATCTGGAATTTTCCACAAGCAATCTGTTTTCCTTATTTGTTTTCCTCGATGGTGGTTCGCATTGTCGTTCGTGCATTTTCCATCCAGTGATTGGCAAATTAAGAACAAAGGCAGCACACACACACACACACACACACACACACACACACACACACACACACACACACACGCACAAAGACCAACGGGAATTGGTATTCAATAAAAAAATAAAACAAAACAAACACACGCACACTCCCACTGCACAAAAACACAATGTTGAATGGAGGGCAACAAAAAAATCATCTTTATCCGTTTTTGTGTGTGTATTGTGTGTGTGTGTGTGTGTTTTCATCATCATGTCGCTCGATCTGTTTCTTTCTGTATGATCCATACATCACACACACATACTCCCCCCCCCTCCCCCCTCTCTCTCTTTCTCTCTCTTTCTCTCTCACCCTCTCTATCGCTCTGAATATCCGGTTCACACAATCATTGTTTGATGTCTAACGCCTCTGTCTACGTGCGTGTGTGTGTGTGTTTTCTACCATTTCATTTCCTTATTCGTCCCCAAAAGCGACCCTTCAATAAATGAGATCATTTCACGTTGTGTCTTTTCGAACTGCATTTTTCTCACCATGGCCCACCATTCATTCCCATCCCATTCGCTCACAGCACACATACAAAACCACACAGAAACACAAACACACACACACACGGTGTGCTTTTCCCGTACTAGAAGCAATTAGAAACCTAATTAATCTTCGATTGCCGAACCGAACGGAAATGAATGTTGTGAGGTTGAGGGATATGCATTTGCCGATAGATGGCGCACCATCATTAGTAGCAGTAGCGTTAGTGTTGTGTACTGTTGGATTATTAATCGAGACCAAGACTTATGCTAGATTTATTCTGTTTTGATACAACTAGTTGAGTAAACTTGCATAATGGAAAATAAAAATAGAATCAATAAGTAACGTTTTGTATACTAATTTGTTGCTATTGGACGACACTAAGCGTTCGGAAAAGAAAAACTCAAAAAATAGGTTCAAATGTGCATGGCGTATTAGGAGGAGCATCAAAAGTGGCTCATTTTCTAGGTGCATTAGTAACTGAGAGGTTTAAATTTTATAGATACACATTTTGTTAGTTTTTTTCCCTTCCAAAATAAAAATTAAAACTAGATGTAACATCTATGCAACTAGAGGCAATACTGGTAAAATGTTTGATCCGTTCGTTCACCATCCATATTCACCCGTTGCGCACATATAACGCATATATACTAATTGGACATGCATTTTTCTCCCTGTGTTCCTATTTCCCTTAACCATTGCTGCAAAAAGAGACAGAAAAAACAACCTTATCTAAACCGAACCCACCCCCGTTGCTCCATGTTGGCTTCATGTTCAAGAGCGGTTAATTAAAATGCCACCCAGAGTGTTTTTTTCTTTTCGTTTCTTTTTTGTAACCCTCTTACTGTTGCCGTTTTCGATCTCCCGGTTGCAAACACATTCGCGCCTGAAATTAGAGCAAAATCGGGCACGCCCCAGACGGGCGCATTCTTTCTGTGTACGGACAAAACACACATTTCTAGGAATGTTGAGAAAAAAAAACAAACACAAAAAAATAAACTAATCACAGTGTCCAGTACATTCATACTGGGGCTAGGGGCTTCATGCAGTACTATATTGCTTGACTGCCGGTTTTTCGTCATTTTCACCTCACGGTCGCCATTTTCTGCTTTTCGCTTTTCTCTCTCTGGTGGTTCCAATTTGGGAAAGATCTATTACAAAAATTTCTCGTTTGCAAAACAAAAAAACAAAAATCCAAAATGAACAAGAACAAATAGATATTGTTCACTTCACCCGTAGCCGTAGGATACTCTTTAGATTTCAGTCTGGTCGTGCTTGGACTTCCGGTTCGGCAATATGGCGCACCGGTTGTTTGTGCCGTCAATTCGCTTCCATCCCTACGAACAAAACAGCGCCCCCTATCGGACAATTTCTCATGTTGCGTTTTTTTTCTTGTTTTGGAAATTAAAGGCATTCACTAAGGTATAGAGAAAAGATGAGGTCCTGTACTACTCCTCCCCCCCATCTACATCCGGCTTCGTTTATTCTTCTCTTTACCAATCTTTTTTACTCTTTTCCTTCTCTCTGTCTATTCTTTCACTCGACATCTTTCACCGAGTCCATATTGTTGTGTGTACCTTCCGGAATTTCCCGTACACCTGTACATCACTCCCATTTTCCATTTTCCCACTCTCCGTTCCCCTCACACAAACACAACCACCGCCCTATTGCCCGTCCTACCCCATCTCCCACCACCCAGCCCCTTTTTTCCGATGAGCAGTTTCATTCTTGCCGTAACCTCACGCTGATGAGTTGTATGAAAAGCTTCGGACGTTCCCGGACAGCCATAGAATGTATTAAAAAGCCGCTATTAATAGCTTCCGTTTCCCGTCGGACCGCGTGCATATTAACTTGGGAAAGGAAGGGTGAGGGTCGGCACGGTTCCTTCCTCTGCGCCGTTCCATAACGGATACAACCCCACGCCACCGGGGTCTGTCTCTATCAGTGCTCTCCCTCCTTTTCTGTAAAGCTCAACCTCAATTTAGGCCAAGAACAGGAGGGAGAGACAAACCACATACACACACACATACTCATTACAACCACGCACACGAAATACGGCCCCCCTCAGTACACAATAGTGCAGGGCAATAGTCGCTAAGGGCGGCTACACCAAACGGGGCAAATTTGGTGGGAAACATAATCGAAATTAATTTTAAAGAGTCTCTCCATCCAATGATGTCAATTATTTGATTCCATTTTGCGAACATATTTCGCTTGTAATAAACGATGGCCGTCGTTTTTTTTTTTTGTTTTTTGCTCGGTATCCCCATTCAGTCTGTTTCCTGCTATTTTTTTTTGTCTAAGCAGGTTTAAGATGGATGGAACCAGCATTAATTGATTAAAATGGCACCT
>KB663633.1:5849949-5861037 GCA_000349025.1 Anopheles minimus | reverse complement strand
ATTTCATACTCGCGGATCTGAACTAGCCATCGGTTGGTGAAGAAGTCCCTCACAGAAATGAAAAATGCTATTGACATTTAAAACTGGCCTGTAAAACGCTGTAAGATTTTGGATTATAGGAACGAAATAATTATAGAATAGGAAATTAAGAGTAGGGAAATAGGCAACAATGCCATTTAAAAAAAATATGTAAACGGTTAAAACTGCGCGATTTACTGTATCGATAGCGCAACATGAGTGTAACGGGGGGCTACGGAACGGCAATCCGGAATAAATCAAGCTTCTCACATCCGAGACAAAAAGCCTTTTTTATTTCGGTTGGCTCTGGCGTGGCTAGCAAGTCTTCTACCTACTCTCACCCTCGGTCGGAGGTTGATCCTCCGGTCCGGTGCTGGGAAAACAATTACTCGTCAGATTTGGAGAAGATTTATCCCTGGAGCACGCCATAAACGTCCACTACTACGCGCGCGTGTCTCAAACTTATGATGATTCTTTCATAGTTTTCTTTTAAAAATAATATACTTCAATTTAATATACTTATCATCATCACCAAGATCATGATGACGAGTGCAGTTTCACAAAAACACGTAGGACAATACTACGACAATAAGACAACACATATACAGATAGCTCACATTACACAATTTGTTTGACATAACCAGCACAATAACGTTTGAACTGGTGCAGGTTATTCGCATTCCTGATTTCTGCTGGCATCCCATGAAACATCCCATTGAATCCGTTTAAAAGAAAAGAGAATTCCTCCCCCTCTGGGAAAACAGGCGCGGAATTCGTGGCTCTGCTTTGTGTGTGCAGTACCGATGCACGTCTGAACCCCGAACTATTTTTTCCCCCAAATACCCTGGCAGCATGCCGTTCAACAATTTAAAGATAAAGATCATGGTCTGATACACTATCCTCTGCTCTACCGACATCCATAGTAAGATATTAAGCATGGTGCTAGAAGATTTGAATCCATATAATTTTTAGTTTGCACCAACCTTCAAATGAGTGCCGTAAAATTTTGACATCACTCGGACTACAACTTAGTGAGCTAGAGCATTTTGTGTGACGCAACTATTGTGTTTTGAGTTATCATGAAAAAGAAAGTATTTCGTGTGATGATAAGATATTGCTTTTTGAAGGGGAAAAATACAATCGAAGCCAAAAATTTCCTTGATGAAGAATTTTTGGACACCGCTCCACCAAAATTAACCATCAAATATAGGTACAGTCGGTTTCCGACATACGCGGATAACGGGGACCGGAGGAGTCCGCGTATCTCGAATTTCCGCGTAAGTCAAATCAAAGTGATGTTATGAAATGCAATAACTTAACATAACCTTACGGAAAGTAATTAAGAAAAATTTAACGGCTTTTACGTATTCTTGGAAATTAGCAAATTTAAAATTGTAGTCTATACAAAAAAGCAAGAACTGTCAAATTTTGAAATCCGCGTATCTGTAATGAGCACTGAGGACGACGAACACAGTGGACGCCTAAAAGAGGTTGTTACAGACGAAAACATTAAAAAAATTAATAACAAACAAAATTATTCAAATCAACCGTAATATGAAGTTGATCGAGATAACTGAAAACGCAACCATCAGGCAAGGTTGTTGCGTCAGTTTTTTTGGAATTTGCAAGCAATATCTCGAGCATCAGTTTTTTGGGATTCATCGAGTATCTTGAGAAAGGAATGAGCATTAACAGCGACTACTATATCAAGTTATTGGAGCGTTTGAAGGATAAATAAACGGCCACATTTGAAGAAAAAAAAGTTTTGTTCCATCAAGACAACGCACCGTGTCACAAATCAGTGAAAACAATTGAAAAAAATCATGAATTAGGCTACGAATTGCTTCTTCACTCAGAGTATTCCCCAGGTCTGGTTCCCAGCGGCTATTTCATTTTCTCGGATCTCAAAAGGATCATGGGCTCGTTGGGAAGAAAATTTCGTCGAATGAAGTGGTGATCGCCTGAGGCCTTTTTTGACAAATACTACTACCAAAAAGGGTATCGAAAAACTGAAACACCGCCATAATCAGTGTATCACCTTTGAAGGGATTTAATAAAAAGAATAATTTGTGTTTTACTACCATAAGCCAAACAATTATGTTGCTAAGATACAAACATTTACCTGCTTTGAAAATCTCATGATGTTTTATTGTTCTTTATTTATTTGTTCTGCTCCATACATTGTTGTTTATATTCTTTTAATCATATTTTATTTAATCCGTGCTTGTGCATAAATACAGGAGATTACACACACCCTATGGAGTAAGTATATTGATTTTGTTGCTTAACCCTATACCCGGGCAAATACTATTTTATTTCCTATATTTGCGAACAAAGAAAAATCTTTGTTCAACCAAATCAATATGTTGTTTTAATAGTTCAATCAATTGTACAATATGTTTCCATTTAATTATTGATCACAATTATTTATAAAAACAAAATATTGCAATCTTCAAACAATTGAAAATCTCTCTTGGTTGGAATAGAAAAAAAAGTCAGTACAAAGAGTATGGAGCGCGGTACACTCCTGTTTATATGCTGCTTCAGTCTCCAAAGACCGTATTACTTAACAGGCGCCTGAATATTGTAATAAAGTTGCTTGTTCAAAAATCAATCATCTTTCAAAATCGTTCGAATCGTAATTATTTCAGAGCCGCCTTTCGGCGGTTCTCGACTGTAACAAAGCCAGTGATTCCGATGCCATTGCAGTTGCTCCGTGCAACCTATTTTATATATCATTGGCAACATAAGTTGTTATATTACACGTTGGATTTGAATTAACCTGAATTTTGTCATATTCCTTTGTCTAATGATATGACTAGCTTTGTTCTTGTGGTGGGATATGCGTAAATTCGCCATGAAGTAAGCTACAATGAAAATCTAAAAGACAGTGACGTCCAGCAGAGAGTCAAGGCCGCCATAAGTGGGGCTCGATTACTCAAAACCGAGAACAACATTAGGAATGACGATTGGCCATGAAATTAATGCAACTAATTGATTGGACGATGGACATAGGGATTGGCCAACATTTCAATGATCATGCAACGTGAATGTTGTTAGGACAGCAAAATCTGCATGTCAGTTTGACAGTTTTATGGACTCCACTGTAACGTTTATGTTGGCAGCAATGAATAAAACGAACTTCCTCTTCGGCATCATACCACAAAAGCGACAACACGTAGTTTTTGCTTCTCCCGTGTGTTTTACGAGATATCACTGCATAACTTTAAATGTTACTTTCGAGAATTTTGTCGTGACACGGTTTTTAGCAAAATAGTCTTCGATCACCGATACAATCACTTTGTCCGGTACAATAGGTGGAACTGGAACGCCGAGGAGATAATGGAGCCGATCTTAAACGGCAGGACCGAGGTTTGGATCGTACCTGGACCGTTCTCCCGTAGTGAGGACTGAATATCCAACTACATGGTATCAATAAGTCTAGTAAGCCAGAAATGGCAGGCATGACCGAGAAGGTCGTTACGCCAAAGAAGAAGAAACTCTTCTTGTTCTGTTTTGGGCAGTCCTTTGGGCAGTGTTTCCGTGACAAGGTTTTCTACTGCTGCATTACGGCCACTTGGAGCAATTGCAAAGCGGGATGAAATCAACGCAAGGACGTTGCTTAACAAGCTCTATAAGCTTAAGGCATTGATTTTCTTTTCTTTTATATCCTAAAATTACACAACAAATTCGTAAACTTATTAAAGTTTAAGAATTTGAACACGGTGAAATAAAACAAATGAACACCGGTATCCTGCCAGCAAAACCAATATATCCAGATCCATCAGATGTCAGGAAGAAGAAGAAGCACGCAATATTCTAGTACAGGGGTCTCCAAACTACAACCCATGATGGCCTCCAGTGTGATCCATGTCGCTTTAAGCTAAGGCCAGGGAGTGGCCGCAATACCATTAAATTATATTAACGAATATTGTCGAATCGAATGTTTGAAGCATATACGAATGCAAAGTTTTATTCTAAATTGGTGTCACATTGAAAGATTCACTTAAATTTATATTTTAAACAGATATCATTCAAAATATTCACTAAAACTAAAACTATCATTTCTAAACTACCTAGAAACCATTTTGTTGTACGAATAACAGCTCTGTAAGTTTTGATGAGCTTAACCTAGATCGTTTCTCGATATACGTTTGCCCAGCTTTCGAGAATATTCGCTCACAGGGAACTGAAGTCGCTGGTATGCAAAATAAAGATTGTGCTATTTTATAAAGAGAAGGAAATCTTGCTTGATTACTTTTCCACCATGTAAGTGGATCGTCCGTTAGCTGAATATATGGTGCTTTCAGGTATTCGTCCAATTCATTTTGTGCGTTTGTTTTCGGATTTGCTGATTCCACTTCTACACTTATCTTGGAAACAAATTCCCTATACAAATCATTTCGATCAGGATCGGTAATTATTCGATCGTCTGGAATATGATTGGTCACATTTTGAAGTGGTACCATCATCTCTAGAACATTGCTATATGTTTCTGTATATGTGGTTTCCTCATTTTCAAAGCTGTGTCGCTTCATTCTTGGATCGAGAAGCATGGCTTGATTCACTAAAGCGCAATTTGTTATTTTGTCAAATGTTAATCCGTTTAAATCTCTTAGTCCTCTTAAAAGAGAAAGAGCCAATTGTTTTACGGGTGGTGCTAGCTCTGTTTGTAGTACATCTGAAGTTTTCTTTATCAATATTTTTACAAGCAATCCCATGTGTGATAATGTGACATTTTTTTCATCAGATACGACTTTTGTAGCAGAGTCTAATTTTTTTAGTACTAATAGAGATTGTTCCATTATAACCCAATCCTTACATTGAAGTGAATTCTTCAGCTTCATCGAATCGATACAAGCAGTAAGTGGAATTTTGTTATAAAAAAAACGTTCAATCATCACATACGTTGAATTCCACCGTGTGCTGACATCTTGTTTTAATTTTATGGTTGGATGATTCGACTGCTTTTGCGCGTCTGCTAACATTTTTGCAGCTGTACTACTTTTTTTGAAAAAGATAACAAGCCTTTTAATTTCCTCGACTATTTGTCCTATCGAATTTGTAATGGCGTTTTTCACGATTAAATTTAACGTATGGGCGAAACATTCAAAATGCTGAATATTCAGATCTTTGGCCGCTGATGACATGTTTACCGCATTATCTGTTACAATAGCACATACCTTATCATTGATTTTGAAATCGTTCATTACTCTTTTTATCCATTGCGCAATGTTGTAACTAGAATGTTCAGTGGAAAATTCTGAACACTCTAATAAACTTGAACATAATACGTTCTCTTTATTGATGTAGTGTGCTGTAAGTGCGTAGAATCTGGTATTTTTTAAGTTCGTCCATCCGTCTGTTGTAAGCGCAACTCTTGTTATGTCTTCCATTGCATCTTGTAATTTCATTAAACTGTTGTTATAAGCCTGTTTCAAAATTGCTTCTGAAACCGTTTTGCTGCTAGGAATTTCATAGTTGAGATTGAGTGCTTGGCTGTATCGTTTAAAATCTTCACTTTCCACTATTGAGAATGGAAGACATTCGTGGCATATTAGTTTTAATAAAAGCTCATCCATCTTTCCTTTAGCATCAATTGACAGAGGTTTCAAAGGGCCAAAAAACTGTTCAATAGTATTTGATCGAACATTCGCTGTTGCTGATGCTAGTTCCATAGAGCATTCTTCGTTCATTGCAACGGCAATTTCGTCTTTGGATGTACTTGGTGTAACCCTCGACAAAGGTATTCCCACGTGTTTTGCTGCTAAATGTCGTTTGAAATTTGACGTGGATCCTTTTGTGCCACGAATTATCTTAGCACAGTATCTGCATTTCGCACCATTTTCCACTTTATCAAAATGGTGCCATACAGCGCCATAGGTTTTTGTTGAGCTCATTGTCTGTATAATAATAAGAAAGTGAATTAACTTTACTATGGTTGAATTTTCATTTCAAAACAACATAAACTCACTAAGCACAACAGTTATTTGTAAGTTCTTCCGTTTATGCCTAATATATGGTCAATTCAACAGTATTCGTACATTTCAACTTTCAACTCTGTTCAAATTTGAAAATACTTGTTTGGACATGCAAGCACTTCTGACTCGCCGGTTGAGGCTTTATTATCAATTGCCGGCTGGACGGAAAACGTAACACTTAATGTGTTGAATCCGATTTGACACAAAAGTGCAAAAACCATCTGATTATGTGTTACTGAATTAAGTTCACCGATCAGTAATTAAACATCGGTATGGATTATTAGGAAATTAACTTAACAATTTTTTTTGTTATTGCATGACAGCCAGGCCATATTAGACTTAGTTTTACCACGTAGCAGGATAGTCAATCACTGCTTCGGGGGAGCGGTCCGGATGGGATATTGGTCCCGGTCTGTCGTGTGCGAGAGAAGCGCCGATACCACTATCGCACCGGGCCGACCCAACTTAACAGATTGGAATTAATTGAACTGGACTGCAACGCTACTAACGACCTACTGACAGAAATGGTTTTGGTACCGTACTTTTCGATTCATTTACACTTTCACACTTGCCGTTATGTGTATCTATTAATAGGAATATGGTAAAGGAAGGCAAACATCGACAAAAAGACCAAGCTCAGGCCAAAGAACGCGAATGCGTCGCTTCGTTTACTATGAGAAACTGAACGCGAACGGCGATTGTTCGGTTACTTATTTTGTTCTAAAAAGTCCGACCTCAGGCGGGTGACACAGTAACAAGAATCTATCTCATTTAATTTTTGGCATATACATACTATGGCCAAATTGCTCTGTAACATAATATTAAATAATTCTTATTCGTTAAATCACTATTTACTGTTTCAGATAGTGATAACTAATTGTTAGAAACAAATGGAAATGATTTATCGTGGAATAATTTCAATTGATTAGCTACAAATAAACTTTTTAATAGGTGAATGCAAAACTGAGGTTTATTATGTAATTAGCGACATTTATTCATAGACGATAAGAACATTTTGTACATTCTTACATGATGATACGAAATTTGAAATAAACCATTAGTTTATTCAAGATATATATTTAGAATCCTTAATTTTTTATAGTCTTACGGATTATTACAAATAACAGTAATATGAATAATAATAAAACATAAAATAAATAATGATAATAATAGTTATAATATCAAAAATTGGTAGATCTCAATACATACGCACATGCACGACCATAAAAAATTTCACTAGCCTAGTCAACCATGCCGGAGATCACTGTAAGAGCCGTAGAGTGATTTTTTGGTTCTTCTTTTTTCGTTAAATACTACAAAATACCATCTTCTCCCATTGACAAAATCGTTATCCAATTAAAAGGATCCAATTGAAGGTTTAGTTGGACCTAAACTTGGTCCAACTAAAAATCTAACCTGTCAAAGTGAGAAATCATAATAATCTTGCCAAAAATAATTCATCGCCTAGTCGTTTGGTGACATACATATCCACACAAATACAGTTTGGTGTGCTGAACTGAACTGAACTGAAGATCAGACGCGTTCAGTTTATATTGGTACGTATAGAAAAGAAACGGTACATTCGTCGTTCGGGCAGAATACACACAGTACATTTGCAATAGGTTTTGCAATTCAAATGTGAGGTATCAGTCAAACTTTTGGATTCATAGATAATTGTTTTGCAATTTCAAATATCGTTTCAAGGCTTCGAAACAAGATTGCTATAGTACGAGAACAATTATAGAATTAGTTTAACAACATTGAACAGGCATGAGAAACATTGGAAAGTAATTTTTTAACGAATGCGAAAAAGAACACTGCCTTCGACTTCAACTGTGCGACTGAACTGCCGCACGCGATTTGTTTATTGTACTAAATGAACTACACCGCACGCGTTCACCGAAATGAATCAAATTTCCCAAGGCTTATTCGCATATACTTTAAACATTCGATTCGACAATATTCGTAACTATACTAATAGTATGGCGCATAGGGTACGAGATAACTGCCACACGCGTTCAGTTCAGTTTACTGAGCGAACTGTACCACACCTGATCTTTGAAAGATTAGTTTTGCCCATGTCTAATCCAATCTTACTTCCATTAAGCATATAGGCTCTATTTCGTAGTACGATTTGTTCAAAAATAAAAAAATATTAAAAAAAGCTTTATTTACATACATATTTCGTCCAGCAACTGACCACGACCACAACTTGCCAACCAATGCTATGCCTTAAGTCAAGAGCCACATACTTATAATTATGTTGCACGCGTGATCATCGGAAGCTAATGAATGCTTTAGCGTTTCAGGCTCATATGATCACCGATCAACGTAAATGAAACTTCTTCCCCACGGAAGCAGTTGAATTATCCATTGTTTGAATCTCATCCGTTCATTAGAGACCAACCCGAATGGAAGTCAATCATATCATCGTCCATAACATGTACCCAAACCTCAAATTTTGCAGGTTGCAAATCATTTGTAGGTGATACAAGTATAACAGAACATAAAACATCCAACAGATTGCTTTGGAAAAGGAAACCCGCGAGTTGTCATATGAAATATAATTCAGAAATGTGAATATAATTATTCTTCTTCTTTTGGCGTAAGGATCTACTCGGTCATGCCGGCCATTTCTGGCTTACTAGACTTATTGATACCATGTATTTGGATAATTTTTACGGCTATAGTTTGAATTGATGCCTCCCCCACTCACGGGCACTCATTTTGACCATTTGACAGCCGAATTTGGTAAACCCAGGAGACAAATTTGAATATCGTGTTCTTATCTATTTTAAAAAATTAAAAATTATCAATTTTTTTTCTCATATAATCACCGTATTTTGCAATTATTTATACTACACGATGATAAAATAATTTTAAAAAAAATTAAAAATAATTATTATATTATGAAATCACTTTCTTTCATTAAATATTATACTAAATTATTGCATTTGTATGTGGATTTCGATGAAACTTTTTCCCTATCGTAGATTTTGCCCAAATGTTGAGTTTGTATGCCGATTTCGGTCGAACTTAATCCATATCGTGGATTTTAGTCGAATTTTGTAATTAATGCTATATCTTTCTCAAACTTAGTCCATATTGTGGATTTTGAAAACTTTGTCCACGACGTGCATAATTGTTGTAAAATTCCATTTCAACTAAATGAGTGCCGGAACGTTGTTCCAATTTTTGTCACTTGGGTCATCCGCGAGTCACTCGTGAGTGGGGGAGGCATCAATTCAAACTTTAGCCATTTTTACTACGGGGGGATTTGAACCCCGGTCTTGTCATTTACGACCGGCGCCACTATATCGTCTATCCTATATCCTATTATAGGATCTACTTTGTAGCATCCTTCATACATGGGAAATATACTTATCAGAGAATCTAGGAACTGATTGATGTGAGAGACTGGCTTTAAATCCTCCAAACAATGAGAACGGGGATAATATGTTCATACTGATAATTTCAATACAGATCAACATTGGCGCAATAAATATCGTGATTTTGAAATAGTTAGCATAGATAACGATTGCACATCGATTGCACAGGAAAAACATAGGAAGTGCATAGGAAAAACGAACTGATAACTGCAGTGTAAAATGCTGTTTATATCGTTCACAATGTGTATAATATATAAAAAAGTATAAAAAATACTTACAGGTAGATGCGAATTTTTCGCTGCGCTGGAATTATTTTCAGAATCTACTCCGTCATTTAGTTTTTTGTTGTTTGTGCCTGTATGAGAAAATAAAATAACAGTACTAAATTAGTACAAACAAATAAAAAAGACCGAAGTTGCAATAGGTTTCCCTTATTGTAACGGATTATCATGATATCGAAATCCTATTCAGCTTACTTTATTTATCAATTTGCAACACATGTATGGTCAACCAAAACATGATTTAGCAAGAAATTTACTCTTGTGCTTGCGGTTGAAAGAAGATAAATATCTCCTTTATCGTGAGATGCATTTCGGTAATTGTCCTTTTTCGTAAATTAAGCGCACGGTAGCTTTCATTATAAAAAAAAATGATCGTTATATATATAAATACAAATCTTTTCATACTAGCTAAGTAGTGAGTAGTACTCAACGCATGAACGCATGTTTGCGCTGATGCGGCAAGGCACAGTGCAGGTTCTCAACCCAAAACCAAAGCGTATTTAATTTCTTGGATAAGCAGTACAGAGAACAATTGATTCGAAGGCTACAGCAAGTGACACGGCCTCTGGAGATATTCATCTCTGATATCTGCGAACCTACCGATACCCTACGATTCTCTACTAGTGAGGAAATTAAAAGAAAAGACATATAAACGATATTGGGTTGGGATCAAAAGACACAAGCGATAGCTGGAGGGATCGTAATTTGTGGAGTTCTAAATGAAAACTCCTGTAATTGCTGTTGATATCATAATATATTTCCATTTCTACTAGATGAGATTCAAAATATGTTACAAGTTGGATTGATTTTGGCTTCTTCATATGCGATTTTAACCAGATCTTTGCATCGTTTTCTTTTAACCGCAGTTTTTATATTTTGTAAAAAAAAGATAAGCCGTTAATTAATACGAACAAATGAATAATCGTGCATTTCAAAGCGTTATCTTGTGGTAAATAATTTAGTGTAAGCAGATTGGTCTACGGGAATCGAAATCATAGTCAGCATTCGAGTAAGTGTACTGATGCTTCCTCTATTACAGTAGTTATGTCGTGATACACAATCATCACTGATCTGTATCTTATCATTTTATTCGTTTTATTCCTATATCCGCTAAATATATAGTGCAGTGGAGTTCACAAACATCAGTTTTATCACTTCTTTTCTTAACAGATTTTGCAAGACACAAAAAATTAATTGTAAAATTTTAACGCATTTCTTGTTTGAAGAATTTTTTTTCTGTTTAACTTCCGAGAAGTCATTGAATTACTTTCAGTTCGTTAAATACACATATATTTAAGCTTTTTACATTCTCATCCATCATTTATACAGAACATTTACGAACTTAACCTAAGTTACACCGCTTGAGTAAACCTTTCATACAAACATAAAAACTAAAAATCTATGAAGCATTTGTTCATT
>KB663633.1:5764691-5776052 GCA_000349025.1 Anopheles minimus | reverse complement strand
AACGCGCTTGGGAGCTTTATGCTGAGACAGTGTATCCTGATACCGAAAAAAGTCTTCTGGCCGTTAAGTGCAATTCCCTGCTTTCTCTCACTACTGGCGGCTGTGTTGGTAATCCGATCCCGCTTGGTTTTGCCTGTCCTAAAACAGCCAAAGGAAACTTTTTCCTGAAGACAAATGACAAACCACCGTTCGCATTAGCTTCGTAACTCTTTCACACGGTCAGTGTTGGGTATTGAGGTATAACGTTTACCTTTTCTGTTGTTTATTATTAGAGCGATATAGCTCAAGTTATATGGGAAAAAAAGTTGATGGATTGTTGAATCGCTGCTTCGTAGTGAGATGTTTAAGTTTGAAAGTAAGCAAAACGAATTGAAATAAATTGAAATGGCATTGAATGTGGCAAATGTGTTTTGGAGGATGTTGAAATGAACTTTTCTTAGTTATGATGTTTCATGGTTGGAGAGGACCGAATGGTTTGGAGACTATTTCCCATTGAATTAATAATAATAACATCTTATTTATAATGGAATCTTGAGAAATTACCTGTATATGGGATTTGATGCCGTAAGTAACAAGTGCCATTACAACTGCACCGTTGGAACTTCCCATTTACTTAACTTATCTAATTAAAATGCAGAATGACCAGTGTAGCGAATGGAACGGATGCTAATGGTAGCCCAAAATGTATCTAGAATGGTTAACCTTTCCCATTTTAACGATAAAAACAGACACATATTTTTGTCTAAAAAAATTATTCCAATCGATTTCATCTGTACACTTTGTATTGCAAAGTTCTTCTCATAATGCTTCATTTTTGCAACAGTAAATAAAATAATTTAAAATTTAAATTGAAAAGTTTCAACTGACAGTTTCAAACAAGGTTTAAGCCGTGAACCCCACGTTGTAGCCGTACGTCACACACATTGACATTTCGATTTGTTTTCGATCGACCGGCAATGGTAAATATCTTTTTTCCTTGAAGCTTGTGAGAAAATTCTTCAACTACGGGAAAAAGGATACGACTTTTTGGTTGCTATTTAGTATATCCCAGTCTTCGCAGCGTTCCCACGATTAAGTTTGGCGTTATTCACTATTGAGTGTAGGTGCAGTAGTATCAAAACAAGCTCATGTAGCTAATGGTTAGATTGTTTTGCCTTCCAGATTCGTGATCTGTAGAGCAATCTCTTTGGACCGCTTCCATACCAATTCTGATAAAATGGAAGTCGCTGCACCGAACAACGACCAATTGGGTAAGCGCTGGAATCACCTGAGGAAAATCCTCGAACGATCCGGTCCATTCTGCCACCCTAACTTCGCCGCCTCATCAGAAACTCTCGAATTTTTGCTGAACACTTGCAAAATTCTCGTAATTGGTAAGCAGGATCCTCGTTGTGTATTTTGGTACTGTAAGTAAAATGCATATGGTTACCGTTTCAGGTGCGGGAGGATTGGGATGTGAACTGTTGAAAGATCTGGCCCTAATGGGCTTCCGTGATATACACGTAATCGATATGGATACGATCGAGCTTTCGAATCTGAACCGGCAGTTTTTATTCCGAAGAACGGACATCGGCAAGTCGAAGGCCCAATGTGCTGCGGCCTTCATTAATGGGCGCGTCCCGGGGTGTGTCGTTACAGCACACTTTTGCAAAATTCAGGATTATGATTCCAGCTTCTATCGACAGTTCCATATCATTGTATGTGGTTTGGACTCTATTGTAGCTCGTCGGTGGATAAATGGTATGCTCATATCAATGTTGGAGTATGAAGAGGATGGTTCCGTGGATGAGACTTCCATCATTCCCTTGATTGACGGTGGCACGGAAGGATTCAAGGGAAATGCTCGCGTGATCCTGCCCGGGATGACCGCGTGCATAGATTGCACCCTGGATCTGTTTCCCCCGCAGGTGAACTACCCACTTTGCACTATCGCCAACACACCAAGACTGCCTGAGCATTGCATCGAGTACGTGAAGATTATCCAATGGCCAAAGGAAACTCCATTCGGTGTGGACATCGCGCTCGATGGCGATGATCCGCAACACGTCACTTGGGTGTACGAGAAGGCACAGGAAAGAGCCAATAGCTTCAACATAACCGGGCTGTCGTATCGTCTTGTGCAGGGCGTGCTGAAGAATATTATACCGGCCGTTGCCAGTACGAATGCAGTGATTGCGGCAGCCTGTGCGACAGAAGTGTTCAAGATAGCTTCGAGTTGCTGTGAACCGTTGAACAACTACATGGTGTTTAACGATGTGGACGGGATCTACACCTACACGTATGAGGCGGAAAAACGGTCCGACTGCTTGGCCTGCAGTCAAATACCAAGACCGGTGGAGATTGCCGACCCAAATGGAATGACATTGCAGGATCTTATTCAGCACTTGTGTGACAATCCGGAATTGCAAATGAAAAGTCCGGGATTGACTGCGGTGCTGGAAGGCAAAAACAAAACACTGTACATGAGCACGGTGAAGAGTATCGAGGAAGCCACAAAGGGCAACCTTACACTGTCGCTCAACGAACTTGGCCTGAAGGATGGGCAGGAAATAATGGTTGCCGATATCACTACACCGAATACAATCCTTATCAAGCTCAAATTTCAACCGAATGAAGTCGAAATGTCCTGAGAGGTTTCAGGTGAATGCTTAATTTTAAAAGGGCAACAGCTTTAAAGCCCACGTAAAATAGCACACGAAAAGTAAAGCGTCAATAAAATTGATTTTCAACTAAAGCAGATTGTTGTTTTACATTACACAGAAAATTCTCACCCGTTCTATGAATAACATTGAATCATAAGAACCCAGTTGAGGTCCCCTTGGTGCGCACCATGTGACTGTTGGTTGTAGCAACGGGCCGTTTCCATGGCAACGCAAACAAAAACAAATGCGTTTATCACGAAAACGTTTACGGAATTGTCTAGTTTTCGATTCAAGGTTGACCGTGCCAGTGGAATCAATTTTACTCATAAAATGGATTGGAAGCATCTTTTGTCGTTGTCACCGCATAATTTAGATGACGTACGCAAAGATGGTGCCGCGCTGGAAATCGCAAATTTATCCACCGACATTAAGTTGGACAGCAAAAGCAGCAAAAAGTTGTTCCGTTTGGCACAAGTGGCTTTGCGTTTCCGGAACGAACAGGTAGCGTCGTCTCATGGCTTCGCAGTATTTCTTTCATATTCACATCCTATTTCCATTGTTTGGTGCAGGTGAGACAATTAAAACAAACGCTAGCGGAAGGAAAAGATGATTTCGGAAGTCAAGAGCGGCTGAAGGAGTGGAAAAGAACTATTGAAAAGCTGGAGCTGGAACGCCACACCCTTCGAACAAAGCTCAAGGACATGACGGAAGAGAACTCCAAACTGCAGGCAAAGTATGCCGAAGGACTTCACATCGGCGGTGGCAGTGAGGGTGAAGATTCGCCCGATGCATTGTCGGAGATCGAAAAACAGCAGGAGCTGTACAACAATATAAGCATGAAGAATAAGCACATAAAACGGCTGCTTCGCGATATTGATGATTTGGAAAAGCGGAACAGCTTTCAGATCGATACCATCAATGGGCTGCAGGTGAACTTAAACGATGCAACGCTAAACATTACGGCCCTAACGCACCAGTTTGAAGAACTTCAATTGCGTACAAAAGAACAACAAGAGTTGAACGGCAAGCTGAACGAAAAGCTTCAGCAGATGGAAGGCGAGCTAATGAACATTTGTGACGAAAAGGAACATTTGATGGAAGAGTTGGGCAACGCCAATAAGCTCCATGCGGACCAGGTTGCCGAATGGGAGGGCCAATTTGATCAGCGGGAAAAGCAGCTGAACGAGTTGCAGGATCGGTACGATGATCTGTTAAGCCAGTTCCCAGGCATTGACATTGAGGCGGAACGACGCGAGTACAAACTAATGATGGAACGGCTCGAGGAGAAGGATGAAACAATTGTCGATTTGGAGCAAAAGATTTTAATGCTCTCCAAAGAAATCCACCGTTCGACGGAAGTGATGAACCGGATCAGCGAGGAGAAGGAGCGAGCGGGTCAGGAAAAGCAACAGGAAAGCCATTGCTGCCAAGAGTATCGAATGCAGCTGGAGAAGGCCAGTGAACGGTGCCGCGAAATGCAGGACATACTGGCTGATGCTGAGGATGATAATCGGTTGAAATCTCGCCAAGCCGTAGAAGCAATAGAAGCACTGAGACGCTACGAAAGTGGGGAAGAGGGACTAGCGAGTGCGCTCAAGAAGGTGAATCGCTTGCAGGAGAAAGTGCATTCCCGTGACAAACAAATTCGCCAGCTGATAGCGGAGATAAACCTAGCTAACGAAATTGCCATCGAAAATGGCGTTCTACGGTATGGACTCTACAGGTATAAGGGCGCCAAGCATTACAGTCTCTGTAAAAACTTTTTTTTTTTCAGAAAACGATTAGGCATTGATGATGATGAGGTTGTCGCAACGAGTTCAATACTGGCCAAACAGAAAAAGATTGCTAAGGTGAACGAACGGTTAGCGCTAAAGCTTCGTGCTTCTGAAGAGATGAGATTGCAGTTAAAGCTGGAGAAAAACGATCTCAAGTAATTGCCTGGTTTTCGGATTTCTCCACGAAAATAAAACCACTTACCTTATTGCAAAATATCTTTATTTTTAGGCGACAGTTGGCTACATTAGCGAAAAATGTAAAAAGACGAACCACAGAAGCTAGTAATGAGTCGGATGGCAATAACGCAATTCCGTCATCTCCTGGGGGTCAAAGTATGGCCGAGGTAGATGGTATGATATCTTCAATCAGTGACGTAAATGCAGTGAAGTTCTGTGAGAAATGCTTAAAACAATACAACATGCAGGACAGTATGAAACATTGCAAGGCATGCATATTTCGGCACAGCTTCAATTACTGTGACAAATGCGTGGGACAGTTGAAAATGAATTTTGACGATGAAGGCACGAACGGTGCGGAACACACCAATAACAACGACGATTCGCAAACCTATCATCGTATCGCCGAGTTGGAAAAGCAGTACATCACGGTAATGGAGGAGAATGAAAATCTGCGTGATGGAATGCATGAAATATTGGAAAAGCTTCGAGAGTACGATGCAATGTCGGACCAGCTTACGATCGATAAGGATACGCTGGAGAAATTGCTGAACGTGCTGAGTGTGCGACCGATGTCCGGTTGGCACAGTGGTATGCAGCTACAGCGCGATCTGCTGGCAGCCCTTGAGCGGGACATGTTACTGAAGGAACGTTTGACCATCGTGGATCCGGATGCAAGCGGGCGGAAGAGTAAAAGCATCCAGTCGACGGAGAGTGTGAACGATTCGGGCAATGTTTGCAATGAGGATGATAATTCTGAATCCATCGATCGACTCGAACCGGAGCAACACGATTTTAGCGAGCAAGTTTTGTTGAAAGCGGTAGAGATCGATCGTTTGACGGAAAGAAATGAGCAGCTTCGGACGGAAAACCAACGACTGCTGGCGGTGCAGGATGAGCTGCACGTAACACAAAAGCTATACAACGAAATGGTGCACATTACCCATGCGTCTGAGAATGAAAAGGATCGACTGCTTGTCCAAACGGTTGATCGGCTGAAGGATATTGAATCGGGCGTATGTACGCTACAGCGAAAGGTAGATTTCTTAAAAGCGGACAACGATAACCTACACAACTCTTTGCGTCAGATCAAGAGCGAGTACTTAAATCTGTTGCACGATCTACGGTTGGAACTGGCCAGGAAAAATTCCGAGCTGAAGCAGGTGCAAGTGAGCGCCACAAATAAAGAGGATTCATTTGACTCGATGGACAGCGATCTGGTCGAGAAGTTGGAGAGCGAACTGATGCGCATGAAGTTTGAAGCGACTAATATTTATAACATATTTTTGAAGAACATGCAAGAGGTGGACAAGGATCAGTTGCCAGACGTTGATTACAGCAAACTGAATCAGTTGAGCGTTGTGGATAACAATTTTGCGGTGGAGTTCATTAGCAGAGAAGAGTACAAGCGCTTGAAGGATCGCCTGAGCGAACTGGAGCGTGAGCTAAACCGCGAACTGATGAAAAATGGCCATTTAGAGGAATTGCTAAAAGTATCGAACGATCAAATCCGATCGCAACAGTCCCTCATTTCGAAATATTCAGAGGAAGAAGTGAGCCTCCGTCATCTGGTTGTTGATCTGCAAAGTCAATCCAATGAAAAGTATTTATTGGCTCGTGCTAACAAAGAGCTAGAGCTTGGTAAGTGTGAACGTGATGTTGGATAATGTTGTAAAATATGTGTTTTACAAACAAAAAATCTATTTCAGTACGTGAGCAAGAGGAAAGCTTAAAATTGGAGAACAGCAAAATGAAACAAAAACTGTTGCAAAAAATGGAAGAACTTGATAACCTCAAGCAACGACACGGACAGCAGGAGCTAGAATTTGCTGCCCAGCAAAAAGATAACAAGCTCAAAATAAGGTACATTCATGTGTTTGGAGCGGAGAAGTTTTTTTTTAAATTTTGTTTCCTCTCTCCTTCAAATTTTTTGCAGATATCTAAAGAAAAGCTTACAACGCCTGACGACGGGTAATCACACTTATCTGCCAACATTTGCAATAGCGGAGTTTATTAAGATGTACACAAAAGTAATGGAATTGCGTGATGACTTAGAGGAGAAACAACGGAAACATCAAACTGAAGTGCGGGATGAAGAATACGAGCGAATATTTGCGAAATTGAAGGAGAACGTGGAAGGGAATCAAATACAGGATAAAATTAATGTAAGTGGCTTCCATAGTATGCTTTGGTGACTATTTGGTATACCAACCAATATTGCTTTTATTCCTTCAATTTTAGCTAATTAAGTTTGAAAGTCAAAGCGAGTATTTGACTAAACAGTTGATACTCTGCCAGGAGCAGGTTGATCAGTTGCAACGGGAAACTAAACAGCTACGGTTGAACGAAATAGATAGTACCAGACACTGGGACACGCTCGAGCTCTTGTTTGGTGAAGAAGCTGCCGAACGAATGCGCAAGGATCGGGATAAATACTTCGATAAGGCGGTGCAGGTAGCTGTTGGTAAGCAAAAAAAAGCTCGGAGTTTAAAACTAAAGAGTTATCCTAACGAACGTTTCAACAAATTGCAGAAACATCATCCAAGTGTATTAACACGATTCCGATAATAGAAGATACCTTCGGAGAAGCACCAAGAAGATGTTCATCTGGTGATACAATAAACAATTACGACGATGGGACCGAACAAAACCAAACCGTAGAAATAGACGAAGAACTAGCAGCTAAGCCAGTCCAAACGGTAGCTCAAAAATCGCTCGAGTCTCAGCTTAAACAGGCCATGATGTTAGCTTCCACAAGAAGTGCACTTCTGCTGGAAGCTGAAAGCCGACTATCCGAATGCCAAGGACGCATAAGACTGTTGGAAAAATTGCTGGAGGAGAAAGACGCTTTGCTCAGGCAACAATCACAGTCGCCGGGCGTTGTGAAGCAAGATCACGTTGAAGACAGTATTCTTAGTGTAAGTTGCCGAAAACTTTCATAAAAATGGTTCTGCTGTAGTTAATTGTGGTTCTTAGTCTACAATAGGTTCGCTGCAGAATCTGCTTCTGGAAAAGGATACAACATTGTCGCGTTACCAAGAGCTGCTCAAATCGGAAAGAAACGAACATTCGCAGGTTTACGATGGAAATATGGCTCAAATAAGAAATCTCAAGCAAACGATCGACGAGCTGGAACAGAAGCTTTACGAAAAGCAGAAAGAATGTGACAACATCTCAACCCAGCTCAACGACCTGAATCGTCTGAAAGCACTGCAAGAAAACGTTCCGGAAAAATCCAGACCGAAGGAAGAGGAAGTACCCGTATCGGAAGCTGGTGCGATGGTTTACACGGACAAAATAATAGAAAATATTTATGAAATAGACGAAAAGAAAGAGCGCGAAATTCAGGATCTGAATGTGCAGGTGAGAATGCTCGAATGCAACGTGCAGGAGCTGGAAACTGAACAGAAGCGGCTGCAGTTACAGCTACGGGAAGCGAATGCGCGTGAGAAGAAAGGTGAAAAAATGCTTCGAGAAAAGGACATGGAGTTGGCATCGCTGAACGATCGGTTAACAAAAGAAGCGAACGATTTGCGTGAATTTACCGAAACGATCGCAAGCGCCCAGGAGATTGAGCAGCTGAAGGAGATGCTTGAAGAGAAGGACCGACACATACAGGATCTCACCGAAACACTGTCCCAATTCCACGAGGATCAACGTAGCTTTATGAACGATACATCGCTACACTCTGCCGAACAAGTGTCCCAGCTGAGTGCGGACCTGAACCGCAGCGAGGCTAGTAACCGGGTGCTGAAGACACAAATTGAAGCACTCAAACGGCAGATCGTTAGTATACAGCAGCGGGAGAAGCAATCGCGCGATCTGGTAAAAACGCTCAAAAACCAACTGATCAAGCGTCCCGTTATTGCAATGAAACCCGATCGCATGTCAACTCCGCGGGAGGATCAACTAGCGCGCCGTGTACAACTACTGGAAACGGAGCTGCTCGATACGAAAGATGAGCTACGGAAGCAGACGGTGATTAACGAAAACCGACGGGCGAAAACGGCGGCAGAGTTGGATCTGTGGAACAAACAGAAACGCTGGCAGCAAATGGCGGAACGATTAAAGGTACAGCTAAAGGAGCGGGAAGTGGAACTGGAAAAGTTAAAGGTACACTTCAACACTGCCAAAACGACGATCGCTCGGATGGAGCGTGATCGTACGCGGTTCAACAGTGGCGGTGCGGGCACGAGCACTAATGCTACTGCAACACTGCTGGACAACAAGTATCAACCTTCGGGATCGCCTGATCAGTACTGCAGCACGGACAGTACGGTTTCGGAAGATACCAGCACCACGACCACGACACAAATGTTCACCCAAAACAGCAAAGAAATCATCGATGCGCTCAAGAGCCGCATCGAGTCTCAGCAGCGAAGAATTATTGCCATGGAGCTGGATAGAAAGGTGAGAATTTGCATCTTAGTGTTTCTCAAGCATTTTTAAATCCCTTTTTCCCTCCATATTCTCATGGAAGGGTTCAAATACGGTTGCACATGAGTTGGAAAAGATGCAGGAAAAGCTATGCAACATGGAAGCTCAAAATGTGCGACTGGAGGCTAAGACTTTGCAACTGCAGCTCGACAACGACATGCTGCGACAAAGCGATGAATCGGAACGACTAAAGCGACAGATAAAGCATCTAGAAGAGTAAGTAATTGGTAGAAACACGTTGAAATAATATTAAACGTTATCGCATAAAAAACAAACGTTCATCTCAAACACGCACGCAAAAGATAGTGGAACGATTTTGTTCACCGCTTAAATGTCTAGCATGTGACCGGTTCTACGCGGTTCGATCTCGGGGGAATTCCCACACGTTGGAAAATACGCAAGTTGGTTTTGTTTGCGGTTGGCCCATCAAGATCGTTCGTATCTTGTTCGTTTGTGTTTTTTGATTATATTTTAAAGCCTTTTCAACCTCGAACGCGTTTCCCTTGCTTTCAATACACATTTTGTGCGTTTCTTTCGTAAGGTATGTTATCGCTCTGAAGGAAGAAATTGCTAAAGCAACGGCCGGATGTCCCGAGTCCATCAACTTCGAGAATCTTTGCGTGCGATGTAGTCGACGAAGCGGTTCGAATGATCTAATCGAGCGTAACGCTAATCTTGAGCAAACCGTACTCACCCTGAAGCGTATGATCGAAAAGCTGCGAGTCGAAAACAAGCATCTGAAAGAACACCGCAACCGGGAACGTGCGGCTAATGCGGAATCTCTTCATAACCCACCGAATGAAACGATCGCCAAGGAGCTGTATGATCGGTTGAAAAAGGAGCACGAAAAGCTCCAGCAAAATCTCACGGAGGCACTCAACAAAGTGTCTGTGCAACAGGTGGAAATAGAACTTCTGTCGAGCGTCACATGCACCCGCTGTAAGGTAAGATACGGTGAAGAACCGAAGGGAACCAATCGTGACGATGCTGCCGAAGACGAAGCGTTGAAGGATAAGCTGGAAAAGAAAAGCCAGCTGCTGGAAAAAGCCAAAATTCTACTCCAACGTGCTGCAGCGAAGGAACGATATCTGAAGGAGCAAATCGATCTGCTACGGCGTAAATGTTCCGATTTGCAGAATGTCCCCGTTATAGACGAAATAAGTGAGTAAGGGAGCGTGATATCATTCTTTTCAAGATACATCGTCTATTTATGGTCGTGCTGCGGTTTAGTAAGCATATTAATATGGTAAGGTAATACAAAACAATTTAAAATCGTGAAAAATATACATGTCAACAAAACTGATCACTTACTGTTTGATGCCGCCTGTGTCGCCAAGGACCGATAGATAGCGAGATGCTGTGTTTAATCGTAAATTAAAGATAATTTCCATGAGGATGCCAAAGAACACGTGCGAAAGGCATCTTGGTAAGGCCAGCAAGCTTAGGTTGTTTTGACGGATGCAGGAATCTTTGGCAGCCCGAACTCGTCAACCAGTATTCCGTCCTTGTTGGTGACACTGTCCGCTCCCGGTTCCTTGTCGGGGGCTTCTGGGGCTTTCACAACATCGTCCAGATAGCTGGCATCGTCGTCGAGTGCGATCTCATCGCCAAGCGCATCTAATTCGGCTTGCAGTTCATCATCGTCCAGCTCCGGCATACCATACGTTCGGCCCATTGCCTCCTGCACTTCATCCGCCTGCTCCAGCATGTCCGCCATATCGTCCTGTATGTCTTCGATCTCTTCGATGTTAATCTTCTTGAACTCTTTCTTCATCGACTTCATGCCATCCTTCATAGCGGCCACCGTCGCCTGAGTATCCTTCAGAGTCTGATGGGCGAAGTTGGCTTGCTCCATGTTGAACGACTGGTTCCGTAAATTCTCCACCTGACTCTCGTATTGTTTACGTTGCTTCAGCACACGCATGGCCTTTTGTTTGACGGCGTTTTTCGCCGGACCTTCGCGCATTTTCGCCATTTGGTCCTTGTACTTCCGCAGTTCGTTATCTAGCGTTTTAATTTTGCCTTCGATTGTCCCCGCTCGTGCATCAACCTGGATGATTGATGGAATGAAAAGGAAAGATGATAGGGTGAGTCATCCGTCTGAAATAAATTTGCACAATGATGCTTACACCGCTGATACAATCACTGATGCTTGGACCCGGTTCTTTGGGTTTCGATTTTCCAAACAAACGGTTCATTTTGTACTGGTTTGTGGGAAGAAGCAAGAACAACAAAAGTTGAAAAAATAGATTTGCACTGTATATCGCGTTTTTGTCTTTCCGTACAGCGAATGAAGCACGATTGAAGGTTGTTTGTTTGTATATTTCTTC
>KB663633.1:5677402-5737998 GCA_000349025.1 Anopheles minimus | reverse complement strand
CTGCTGATGACCTGCTTTGTTTGGTGTTCGGGGGTTTCTATCGGTTTGTGCCCTTTTTTCAACGCTTTTTTTGTGTTGTTGTTGCTACCATGAGGCATTCTATTCCTTCGGCGTAACATTTACGCAGTGGTTTTTCTGAGAGGGATAGACACCAAACGTTTGATGCCTAAAGTTCGGAAGCTATGGTTTGTTTTTAACTTTTAGAACCGACGGTTCGCTTCAAGGTGGCCGCTTAATGGATATGGGCAAAGGTGGCTTCAAACAATATTTAATAAACGAATGAGCAGCATGAATGTTTTGACTGCCAAATAAATTGGTTTTGATTGCATTAAAATGAAATGAAGTGGGAGGCATTATACAGAAAACTGTAAAAAATGTAATAAGAACAGAGTAAATAGATGCGTTCAACAATTAAGCTGTGATAAGGATAAAAAGTTTGCCTTTAGGATAATGAGTTTTACAGTGCACCACATTACTGTGAGCGCACCTGAAGTACGAGAAAAAAAATAGCACTGATAGTTGTAATAAATATATTTATGAATAATGAATGAATGAATACTTCCTGGAGAGCTGGAACTACCATAGGTAAACTATAAGCAGATGCTTCTTTAAATATGCCATAATACAACAACGTAAGAACTATAAATTGGACATCCATGATATTATTTTGTACGCTAAGTATTGCATTCGTGGGAATATTTTTCAAGTGAACTTATTTCTTCATATTCCCCAGAAGAACAAGAGATTTAAATAATTCAATTTTATAATCAATCAACGCCAAAAATGTCTGAATTTGAATTTTTTTTAATCGTATAACTCTTGTACTTTTTATTTTGCTAATTTGTTGATTCTAAGCTATTTTTCGTTTATTCTTGCACGTTATAAGTGTTTGAGTTATTTGAAAAAAAAAATGAATGAAAATTTATTCAATCTGGAACGCATTTCTCATTGATTGGCATATATTTCCCTCTCCAAACCGCGAAAGGATACATTATCCGTATGGGATTTAAACCGAACCGCTCCAAATGCAAACTTAGTAAAAAAAACTAAATTAGGTGCGATCTTTTTAGTGTTATTTCTCATCAATTACTATTGTTTTTTCACTTTTTCATGAGTAAGTAAATTTTGTTATAATTATGTAACACACTGTATGCGGCAGCAAAGCATATAAGCTTTGAGGAGAAATATTAAAATACCATAAAAACGTAAAACGAAGACGTTATAATTCATGACGTTTAATTCGTTATTCAGAATATGAGACAAAACATTAGAACTTTGCTGCTATAAGCTTCGTCGATGCCTTTCGTACAGAATGCTTCTCACGATTAAAAATTATGTTTTAATTGATTTGTACAAACTTTCGCTTAGCACACAACAACGACAGATGCTGACTCGGCGCAGGTAGGTAGTGGTAAAGTTTCCCGTTTGTATTTTAACGCCAACGGCAGATGAAACGACAAAATCTTGTTTCTTCTCAAAAAGGCGGCTGCAAAAAGTTCTTTTCTATCTTCAGTTCTAGCAAAAAGCAGCAAAACAATAAACGGCAGCTTTTTGTTGCAAGAAATCAGTGCTAGTTCTTCTGCAAAATGGTTACCACCAGTTCAGAAGGAGCCGACGCGTGGAAAGATGGAAAAACTACACACAAACACACCCGAATCAATGCGAATGCCCCGCGCATGCTTCTGAAAAATTCATTCTACGCTTCCGGAGCTCCCCTTCGTTCTGATGCTGCCTTTGCTGAAAGTCGTTGGAAGCGAAAACACCACTCGATACTAGAGCATTCTTGGGGGTGTGGATTGTCCAAAATGGCGAAAGCTGGAAAATTCCCACCTCCTCCACGCCCGTGATTTCCACATGCTCTCTTTCTAGCTTATCTTATCTTCACCCCCCAAAAAAAAGGTCCACTCAGATAGGAGAAAACACGCTTTTCTACATCGATGTGTTGGTATTGGCACTCCGGAGCACTAATACAGCTGCACACGCTCCCTACGTACCGGGGGAAGAGGAGGCTTCCATTTTCCAGCAATCGCTCAATTGGGGCAGAAGTTTCAAGCGTTACCATAGCGACGGTAAGATGCTTTGACCATCGAGAAGGATAAAGCAACGTTCGTTCGAAATCGTTCATGCGACCGTGAGCTGCCAGAATGCCAATTTTGCCCGGCATTCAACCGAAGTACACTTGAGCACGTTTTAATGTGCAGCGAAACGTTCGATCCATTTCACAAAACATCCAACGGTTTTGTCTACCGCATTGTAGTGCGCAAGAGTTACAGAAGAGTTTTTGTATCGAAATTCCGAAAATTGAAGCCTTTCCTGTTACGAAGCATAATTTAGTATAATATTGCGTTTTTTTTTAAAGCTTTCAGGAAGAGTAATATAAAACATGCTTTTTTCAACATGGATCGACATCTTCAGCAAAACAGTAAAATGGATTCCACTAGTTTATATGTTTTTATTTAAGATCTTACAAAATATACAATGTATTTTAAGGATTTCCTTTTTTATGTAAGTTAACTGGCTTTTATATATTTTATTTTATAAAACAGAAAACAGGATGTATTTTATAAAAAAATGCCTTTTCCGCTAGGGCAAAACTTTGATTCATGTTATATTAATAAATAAAAGTTTCTCCGATTTATAATAGTATATAGTTTCTCCTCATGGTTGATGTTTCTTATTTTTGCTATAACGTACTATTTAAAAGGCATTAAAATTTGAAGCCTTGAAGACAGTTTCATGAAAACAGTGCCCATTTTTTGCAAGATACACATACCAATGACCATCGGTACCGTTTTATTAAACGATTACAGTTTCGAGCAAATATTATTCAAAAAAGTCAGTAAAGGAAGACACCCTACAGCCTGCAATGAGTGAAGAAGAATCATAGTTGTTAAATAAAAACAAACAAATGTTCCGTGTACCTTCAAATGCTCATAGAGAATAAACTGCGACAACAACAAAGTCCTAAACAGTGCACAACCATTTGACGGTTTCGGGTGTCCGCGTTAGAGAGGATATGTTACAACTCGCGTTGTTTAGATTTGTGTTTTGAAATTCTGCCACAAACGGTACCTGGTCGGTGAACATCAAACGTATTTTGATGTTTTTTTGGTGGTGGCGTTAAATATTTCTCTTTGGTCGCACATTGAGCAGTATGGAGGTATGTGGGAGCGTTGTTTGGAAGAAGCAAGGTGAATTGTTAAATGTTTTTTTCTTTTATTTGTTTCGGGAGCCATCTCGTATGTTTTTTTAATTTCAACTTTTTTATTGTATTGCATTTGATTTTTTTGTATGACGGCCAAGTCGTATTGGACTTATATTACTACGCAGCCGAATAGTTGGCTCATGCTACGGGAGATCGGTCTGGATGGGAATTTGGTCCCGGTACGTCGTGTGAAAGACCGACACCGATACCACAACCCACCGAGCCTCCCATGTATTTGGTCAAGTTAAAATAAGTACCGTAATAATAATCACAATAAGTGAACAATAAGTAAAACAATGCATGAAGATAGGAAGAGAATAATGCAAAAACATCAAACAATAAAACAGTAAAATAAATAAACAATTTATCGGAATATTCTTATCTTACATTTGAGGCAAGGATCTGATCTGTGTCTTTTATTGAATTTAATTCAAATCAAAGATGATGGATGAATTCAATGGATTCATAAACAAAGAATATAACATATTTTACGACGAGTCCGTTAAACAGGCTAACTGCTAATGCTAAAAGACTTTATTTGCATAAAACCATAAAATCCTCTCTCGGGACAGCGCGTTTTTAATGGATTTTAAAATTAATGCAGTATTCCCGAGCAAGTGCAAAACCACTCACTGCTGGTTGAGTGATCTTGCTTTGCCTGGTACGATCTTGGGCTGCAAAATTGTATCTAAGAAACCGGACGTACTTCAGCATTTGATGGAGGCGCACGGTAATTGACGATAATTGATTGATTGGTTTCCGATTTTCAAAGTTTAGAAAATGGCAGATTCGGTGCCGATCCCCGGTTCGCTCGGAAGTGGATCTGAACGAGCGCGTGGTTTTTATGACGCTTGTGACATGGGCCTGATGGGTCGGGAACGTAACTTCCGCCAGAATTCCATCACCGATTCGAAACAATCAGTCATTCGTACGACACAACCCATGCTGAAAGCCTTTTACTGTTTCACGCCTCACGGCAAACGGGACCCATTCGTGTGGGCTGGGAAATGTTCCGTTTAAAGTGTGGTGCGCACGTGATGTTGAGGTTGATGAAAGTATCGTCATTTTCCCCTCCTTTGCAGCCTGTAGTATTGTAAAGACAATTGACAAACGTATCTCAGCATACTATTCATTAGCAAGGAAACAAAAGGCTGAAAGGCTCCAACCGGAACAATGACGATGCCAACAAGATGGGAAATCTTGCAAGAAAACTTCCACTTTCGCTTTTCTCCATGGCCACTCACGGCGAATGGAGACGTTTCTCAAGAAGTCAACACCTTGGAATAATGGATACGGAGCTTGGTAGCTAGCAGGCGCAGCTTAGCAAAAGGCAAGACGGCTTTCAGCATTGCTCACAATGACTCCAACCGGTACGCTACGAACGGAACCATCTTGCCGTTCCTTCTTGGTCCTTGTCATGGTTTGTCTTAGATTTGTTGACGGGGTCTAGCGAAAATCCCCGTGCGTCAAAAGCGATGCGCTCGCACGTAAACCATTCTCAGGTTGCTGTGAATGTATTTATTATCAATTTTCCTGAAACTTTCATGCCACTAATCCTCGCATGAATTAACCCAGATTAAAAGCTTGCCGTTCCACCGGGTCGTCGCAGGTAACGCAGTACGGGTTGCCGCCAATGCTGTGAACGATGATGATGTCCGTGAATGGTTTAGAACACAGGAAGTGTTTAGGAGGCACCGGGTAAGATGGTGGTCCCGGCTGCAAGTGAAACTTCTTGATGATTGTGTTTGTTCGGCGTGCGTAATGTGCAAACGATGACGGTGGGAAAATTAGAATACCGTAGCACACGGATCCTTTCTTATGCTTTGGGGAAAACGGCTGCCATCGGGACGAAGCAGGGTTTGAAAACAATTGACTGGTTGTTTTAATTTACGTGAGCTGTTTGCATAAACGGTAAAGCGTTGTTGGGAGCATTCGGTGTGGATTTTTCAAAAAGAGAATTCCAGGAATGACTGCATTATAATTAAGTGCATTTAGGTAGTGAAAAGTTTATTGAATCATTGACAGATCATCGTATAGTTTTAAATATTTCCTTTAATTTAAGGTAGAAACTCCGTATAATTCATTCAGCTACGACACAATAGGTAGTATAACGTCTTATGATAAAGAACTACAGTGTATTTGAATTTGTCAAAACACACGCCTCAAGTTCGCAGAATTGATCTAAATCAATCATTGTAACAACATTATTTGGGCAATGGCCTTAGCTAAATGCGAATTATCATGTAGACGTTGTATTGCAGAAACAAAATAGTAAATAGTAGTACAGGATAATCAATTTAAAAAGCGCTTCCATAAGCAAGAAGGCTTAATACTCTCATAAGCAGAATGCATTTTTTCTCGTATGTGAGAAGGCACGTACAGAACCAAACATCAGTACAAATCACTAAAAAAATCAAATTGAAATAGTCTGATACATTGATTCAATAGTCCGGTATGTACAACGGAGAAGAAGATCCAAAAATAAATTTATTACAAAGAAATGTCTACTTATCATTTAGCTATAAGTTTCTCTGTATGAATTTTAGATTTTAAGTATAGCTTGTAAGGTATATGCCCTGGCCGTTCTTTAGTGAATAAAAAAAACTTATAGCAACGTGTTTTTATGTTAAAAGCCATTTTTGCTTATGTAGTTTCATTCGATTAACAGATAAACCGAAAGGAATTAAATCTGAAAATAAGCATTAATTGTGAAAAGTAGGTTTATCCGGCGCTGCAACCACTTTGCGATGTTGGCCTGCTGCAAAACTCCTCTGAGCCGCTCACGGTCGACTGCCTTCGTCTGAAAATCCATTTTTACGGCCTTCATTTACGGACGCATCAACGCTATCGCTCCACCTCAGTAGAGGCCTACCACGCTTCAACCTATTGATGCGAACGGCCTAAAAGGATTTTACGAGTTGGGTCGTCCGGTGCCATTCTCATGACGTGTCCAGCATACCGGAGCTTGGCGAGTGTAATTCGTTGTAGGACAACGAGGTCGTCATTCAACTCATATAGCTCGTCATTACAACAACTCTTCCATTGTCCTTCCAAACATATTGTCAAATTCCTTCTGAGAATTTTTCTCTCGAACGTGGCTAAGAGGGTCTAAGTCTCAGACCCGTATGCGAGTACTGGGACTGTATGTATGTTCAACATGACTTATTGTAATGACTGGATATCTTAGTTAGAGTGACAATGACCAAAGTCACATGCCAGGTGGTGTTGGATGGAAAAGTCTCACGGTCTATAGCTACTATCAAATGTCTGAGCCAAGGACAAGGGTAGCTTGTCTACTCTTCAACCTAGAGCTAGAGAGGACCCTGAGCGACTCGGAGGTGGAAACTTTGGGGACCATTTTCGTTAAGTTAATACAGATATTTGCAAACGCTGATGACATACACATCATTGCATTAAGATTCTTCGTGTTTTCAGATCAACGAGGCATAAACCAAAATTATGGTGACACCAGCACCCTCACAAATCCTGACCTACGCAGGGGTAATGTACGGATAGGTGATCGCAAATTTGAAGTAGTCCAAAAATTAACCTAGTTTGAATCAAAAATCAGAATCAACAATAACATAAATGATGAGACTGAGGAAACTACTCCACCAGTCATGACGGTCGTTAATAGGGATTGTATAGAACTTATATAGTCCAAGTATTGACATATGACTCTGAGACTTGGACTTTGTCTAAAACCGAAGAAACCTAAATTAAAAGGATTTCTTAGCAGGACTTTGTAGGTAGTCAGGCATGATGTCATGCGAATGCAACTGGACGACCTAGCTAGTAAAGTATTTTTAGGCCGTCCTCATGGGCAGAGGAGGCGTGGTAGGCCTAAACTGTCCGAAACGAAGGTCGGGATAATGGAATGACAAACGAATGTACCTAGAAGAGGTCTGCAGTAAAGGATATGAAAATGACAAGTAAAGTATTATTTATATTATTGTTTACTTAAAAATTTGCAAATCCAAAGTGTTTGGTTATAGATCAATTTTTAAAAAAGAGTGCAGTTTAGCTGAATCTATATATGATCGCTGAGTTTTCTAAACATAATTGCTATTAAGTAACAATAATATATCAATGTGTAAATGGATAATTTATCCAATACCCATCGCTGTATCGATTCTTAGACATTTGTTGTTCATGTTTCATTATTAATAAAACTATTAGTTTGTTATGAATGTAGAATAGTAGAAGTAAATAATAGAGAGAAGAAAAGGATGGCTGTAATATATTGTTATATGAAATGGACATAATTGAAACAGCGTGTTAATATATAAAAGATTCAATACAGCCCCTAAAATGCCATTACATTATTACTTTTATCGAAATTTATCTATAGCGAACCAATATGACTATCGCTATGCACGAAATCGATTGGCAGTCAACGTACGCAGGACTGTGTGTACCGCGATTCGTTTCGTTATCGGTAAACCCGCCCCGAATGTTTTCAATTTGCATGTTATTAATAAATAAACAATAAATCGTACGCCTCAATAATACTTTTATTACACTTTCATTACCTTACACTTCGGGTGGGATTTGTGGCGCGGCGGGCGAAATCACATTTCCTCCCTTAACGTGCCAACCCGGCCGCACATTAGGGAATCTGTCGTGCCCAACGAAAAACCCTCATCAACACACTGCCCCATTGCGTGCGAGAGACGATCGACCGTCCCATCAGTGTGTGTGTGTGGTGGCTCAGCGGGAACAACGTTCAACGCCTCCTGTCACCGCAGGAGCAGACACATTAGCCCGGACTAAAAAGGGGCCAACCGACCGAAATGGACATAGAGCAATGATAATGCGCTGGGTGAGAAGGTGAGGTGGAGGAGCGAGGAGAAAAGGGAAGGATTTTGGGAAAGGAATTTGTAGCCTGTTTATTTTTGGGCTCGTACAAATATCCTGACTAGTAAATAATGAACTAGTCACTGTTATACGTTGATGCACAGTGGTGCGAGCAAATTCGTTTCATGGTTTATTTTAATTTAGATATTTCATATTTTTGTATTCGTTTTAGAGTACATGTTCCAGGATACAGTAAATACATTATTGCAGGATACAGGAAAATAAATTCAACTCACTCAATTTTTCTTATAGCTATATTACTTTTCTGACAATACGTCATACGCAGTCATACTAAAATAAATTAGTTTATAACTTCTTCTCTTATCGAAGTTTACCACAAATTTTAAATAATTCACCCATTGTTCTTATTTAAGGCCGCCAACCGACACCCACCCGTGGCAATGACTTGCGCAACAGACAGACAATGATGAAACGACCCTACCCGCGCCACGGTGTCCATATGGTTGATCTGGAAGGCGGCAAAAGGGGTCGATGCGCACGGAGTCATGGAATAAATCTTTTCCTTCGTGCTAAATCTATTCGGGATTAATAGCACATTACTAGCCGCACTATTTATCATGTTGGGAAAATCTTTACCACTTGCTCTCATCTTACCCCGTGTCCTTTGGGAAAGAAAGGCTTTCCCTGTCTGTATGTTTTGTTGCTCTTTGTTGTGTTTGACTGTTTGTTTTTCACTGTTGCTTCGGTCTAGCCGGTGCGGTGAGAAGCACAAAGGATAGTGAAAGTAATACGGTGGCGTGTGTAAAGACGGGGATGACTTTTTGATTCGATTCCTAACACCGCAGCTCTCGCTCTAGCTTTATCCCTTGGTATCGTGTCACCCTCCCGTTTGGTCGTCATCAGTTTCACGGCTAATTTCCGCCCGTTCGACCGGATCCCGACCTGGGGAGAAAAGCATGGGCGTTGTGTACCCCATTCGGGGTACGGCGGACCGAGATTTAGAGTTGTTTTCCTTGTACACCACATTCGGTGTCAGAGTCGGTGCGGGTTTCCTATTATTTATTAAAATCGTTACACCAGTTTCGAATTTGCTGCTTTACAGGATGTGTTTACAGTTTTTCCGTACGGGGAGTTTCGGGAAAGTTTGGCAACCTACTCGGTATCGATTTGAAGAAAAGGCACACCGTTTTACACAAAATTTTAAAAAAGGTACAACATTTTACAAATCAGCATACAAAAACTGTAATGAAATAAAAACATACATTGTAAATGTTTCTCCATCGCTAAAAGGTAATATTAAGTCATCACAAATTGTCTTTTTTCCAATGCATACGAAGCTAAAAAAACATAGTGAACCCTTTCAATAAGGAACAAGAATTCATCCTACGCACAGCGGGTACAAAATAACAGGTGGACAACTTGTCAATTGCAGCAGCAGCAGCAAGTTCCGTACCGAGAACAAATCTATTTTCTGTTTATTTGCTGTTGTTATTAAATTTCGCCACGTGTCCCGTATTATCGAGGTGGTTTCGCACGGTGCCACACGCACAGCTACCCACGCGCGTGGTGCGTTTAGTTGGTGTGTGCCTGGACGTGTTTTGTGGCGCGTGCAACAAGCAAAACGGTTAGGGGGATGAATATTATGCTGTAAGGACAAGGTTAATCTTCGACTGATTTGTGCTGAAGTGAACATGGCAAAAAAAGGAAATTTCTGTTTTGGCTTAAAAACGTAATAACACCTGCTCCGTGTGGAATGTATCATAAAAGCGGGAAAAACAAGATATACACAGATAGCACTGAGATAAGCCGAGACACGGTTGTGGAAGCTATTGCATCTTCAATATGAGACTTTTTTTTAATTAGAACCACTTCAATCACGTGTCATGACTGCTTGAATCGAGCGTATCAGTATGTGAGATATGATAGAACTATTCCAACTCTGATTGATAAACAATTTTTTTTTTTATAAAACCTTTATTAAGAGCGAACTTAAATACTAGTTAACAAAATAGTTTGCGGGGATACATGAAAGGATGACGTACAGAGTTTACAATGAACATTCAAGGATGGTAATATCAATCACAGTATTGTTGTTTCCAACAATATGGATGATGTAGTTTGAAAACAAACGTAGGATAGGAGTCCTCTTACTTGAGTTAATATTACTTAAAACAGGTAAGCGGAGGGATTGGAAGTTTAGGGTGTGGTCAGGAACGATGGCAGTAATTTTCTGCATCAGTATGCTCCAAGCATAAGAAACCCTAGAGCACTTAGTCAATTTTCGTACGCGAAATGTTCTTTAACTCAATACAGTCAGTATAAAATAAGAGGAAACCAAGCTTTTTTAATCCTCTAAAAACTAATCCATGTTGGACGCGGCAGGAAAGTTTGGACCAGTCCTTTTGTGTGAAAGATTTGCACCATAACCATAACCCCTCCGAGTCGACCAAAGTAATGAAGACATAGAGTACAGAGGAATATTATCACGAATTAACTAATTTTGAAACAACCAGGACTGTCCGGTGGCCGGGATAGCAGCGCCGGTCTTCAATCGGTAGGAGCAGGTATCAAATCCTATCTGGACCGTTCTCCCGTAGTGTGAAAACGGACTATCCAAGTATGTGGTATTAAAAAGTCTTCGTGAGCCTACTTTTTTCCTTTGGAAAGATATTTCACAATAAGGCACAAGATTCCAGCTTCCTGGTCCTTCCTGCGTTACAAGACCTCAAAGTATGTGGATCAGCAACTATGGTCCATGTGTCCCAAGGTTGTTGAGTCAAGAAGAAGTACAGAAAGATATTATCATGAATTAATTCATGTGGAGCAATGTTAAGGATATTTTTGAGTGGATACTATTTTCTTGAGAGCATTAACAAATATTTGATTTATAATATGTTTAAGAATACGGATTATGTATAGACGAACTTTAATCATCTACTGATGAGGGACGATGACTGTGCCGTCATTAGTCTATGTTGGAGGCACTCCAGTACGAACAACAGGCGATTAAAATAAGAGTAAGATAAGGTAAATTGGTTTTGGGCTGACTCTAGCCTATCTATACCGTACGTTGGTGTCTATAATGGCAAATTCTAAGGTTGACCTGACAATAGCACAGTATAGCGATTTGAGACTGTGAAGATCCTTAAAGTCTTAACCTACTCGACCGACAAGACCTAACAAACGAAACGAGTTGGAAATGATAAGCTCGTAGTGGTCTTGGAGAGTCAACCTACAATCTAACATATCACCCAAGTCACGAATCACGTATGTTCGCGGAATTGGATTACTTGCTAATTTATAGTCAAATATGATTGGGAATCATCTAATCGATGTGTTTCAATTTCTCTTCAAGCTTTTGCTGTAGTCGTAACAAATCAAATATTCTTTCATGTATGTTATGCATTGTTTAAGTTCGTTAGATTATAAATTTAAGAAAAAAAGTAATTTTAACATACATAACTTGGATCATAAAAGAAAATGACGAAACATTTTATTGTTTCTGATAAATATTTCCCTTTAAAAAAATTAATTTAATTCAAACTAAAAACTACTGTAGTATTGCTTTCTTAAAATGCATCTCTACCGAAGCAACTGTTTTATATAAATGCGCGGTGGTTCCCTGGTGGTATTCACCTGATATTTGCGAGAAACCTGCAACAAACCCAAAAACACGCCGGGCGAGAACCTAACGACACTTCGGAATCAGACGCAGACTGACCACTAGCGGTAAAACCACACACCCAAACTGGTTTCGTCCAGCCAGGAGTGATTGTCTGCCACCAACTGCGAGCCCTTATCCCATCAAGGGGGCCCCATTTTTATTCGCCCATCGGGTATTGCAGAGATCGAATATCATATCGACCACATTCGGAATCGGTGGCTTGCACGATCCGATTACAGACCGACGCAATTCTCCCTTACAAATTCCTCGAGCCCGGTCGGTATGAACTCTGGTCAGTTCTCTGGAGTGAAGGTGTCCCTTTGTTGTTGTGTGATGGGATTCTTTCCCTTACCTCATTCGGTCACTTTGGATTCCTCCTCCTGGTTTGACTGACTTCAGACGGGTTTGTATGTCGGAATGACAGCGGTGCGGTTTGAATTTTGGGATCGGTTGATTAACCACCGTCCAATGACCTCGTTAAGAGACAGAAGTGTATGAAACATGTTTTGCTTTGGTACATATGTCCAATTTGCTTACTTATGTGTTTTGTTTGCTTTGGTATTCACACTAGTAACTATGGTGAGTGGTTTTGTTAATAGTTTAATCAAAAACTTAATTAAAGCTGCACGCCATATTTACACAAGTTTTACGCTGTAAACTCGGGCATAATGTAAAGCATCTTTAATCTACGCTCAGCTATCCACACGGTTCAGCTTGAACGGTTTACACTGGGTGGAATTTATTTATGCACAGGGATTTCGAAAGCCGGGGTCGGCAGCCCGAGGATTAAGAGCAGGAATTATTTCCGCATATAAATTGACATTGCGGGGATTTGGGGAACAACAACTAATGCCACACACACACTACTCCACCATACCAGCTACCATGCGCGCTGTGGCTGTGGCCAACGGACAGAAGATTTTTTACGAACAAAAAAAAAAGAAATACAGCCTAACTGGTCGGTGTGAATGATAAGGGCAGAAGCTACAGCGGAACCGAAAGAATCCGTGCTGACACTGCTCCACACCGTGCAACGTGGAGCTAAACAAACAGACCGGTGACCGACGAGCAACTCACAAGTAAGGACGTGTGGGAAGTAAAACAAAAAATGCGATATACTGGGGGAAAATTCAAAACCATCCGTTTCGTCGTCCGAGTTGCAAACTCCGGCTTTTGCCAAGAGTTTACTATCATTTCTCACGATTTAGCCGGTCGGCTTTTGCCGGTTGACCCCCGTCGGAGATCAACGGCGGATCCTTTATTTGCATGCGCCGGAGCCTTGGTTTTCGGTACTATGTTCCACCCGGGGGGGTTTTCCGTTGGTCATAAATCGCCCCCAAGATCCCTGCTGTTTGCATATCCTTCGACGTGGTTTGGATATGGTTGTGAGGTTGCGCACATGTTTCCTTTTGGTTGTGGTACTCGAGGGTAGTGAAATATAAAACAAATGGAGCCAGCAATGAAACAACATAGTGAATGAGATTCTGGGGAAAAGCGAAAACTGTTGAATGAAAGTAAAGTTTTTCAGTTTTTCACATTTTGTACTAAGACGATACTTTCTAAAATAGAGTTAAGTTTTGTTCAGTGTTTAGAAACATTTGCTGTTAAAACATGAATGTTAGACTTGTGTAAAGGATTTTTAGTCCGAACGGTACGGTACGTACGGCGTACGAAGGAACGGTCGAGATGGGATTCGGTTACCACTCCTGCCATGTGACCGGTCCCAATCACATTTTATTTATAGAAAAATAAATTCTTTTTCTTCTTTGGCCTAGCGACCTACTCGGTCATGCCTGCCATTTCTGGCTTACGAGACTTATTAATACCACGTAGTTGGATAGTCAGTCCTCACTCCGGGGAACGATCCGGATGGGATTTGAACCCCGGTCCTGCCGTTTAAGACCGGCGCCGCTTATCTCCTCGGCCACCGGACCGCCCCAGAAAATAAATTATTATTCCTTTTTCAGCACCGGCCAATTTGTATGTCGAAGCTACCAACTGTTAACGAAAGTAGTGCTAGAAAGTGTTCAAAACGATAAGAATTCTTGTCCTTCATTGTCCTTCAGTTATTTAAAACTGTAAATGTTCGTTATTGAATATAATTGCATTTAGATTATCCTGTTGGTGTTTCCATTAGTGGCAAGATCGATAGTTTTATTGTGCAAAAATTATCCTGATTATCCAGATTATCCAGATTTTACGGAGGGAATCCTGAAGCTGTGAATTAGATGCCCTAAACATTTTTTTTTTTCTTTCGAGCAGTCCGGTTTGTCAGCAAGGACCGAAACAGTTCAAATTCGTTTTACAACCTTCGGTGTATTATTCCGAATGTCAGAATCTACAAATCGGTCTATTCTACCATGAGCAGAAGGCGATAGCATGCAGCTAATACAACAGGAAAAAAAAAACAAAACAGTTCAATACTAAAAAAAACCACTTATTAAAATAATACGTCACATACATTTACGTTATAACTATCTTTACACATCATTCCCTAAGTAAGTTTCGTTCCACACGATTGTGCAAAAGAAACAAATACTATTCTAGCTTCCGTCTTTGTTCGCTCTGTGTCCTCTCAATAGCATCACTACACATTCGTGGCAAAATTTATGGATCATTACAGCACAATTTGATCGCACGCAATAACACTACAATGTAATGGGGGAAAATGAGAGATCAAAAGTACGTTGTCCCCGGCGACAGTTAGGCCAGTTCTGATTGTGCCGAGGAACGCAAATCCTTTAATTGGTTTGGTCACAATTGAAAAATGTGAAAGTAATCCCACCTTAACACCTTTCTCCTTTCGTGTTGCCGTATGGCTGTTTTTCCCCGTTCGATATGTGGGGTGAATTTGGTGGGACAGTCGCATCGGAGGAAATCAGTTCGAATTAATTCATTCCGTTGTCCTTTGGTTGGGTGGGAAGAAGAGAAAGACGTTAAAAAAGGCTCCTATTGATTGCTCTATCGTTCCGGTCATTGGCGCGGTGTTTTGAGTGAGCCTGGACTTTGCTACATTTGGAGCAATCAAAACATCATACAAATCGCCACACTATGTCCACGATGGCGGCGAATAAATGGTTCACCATGGTCGATCGTGATGCTCACAAGGGAATGCCGTCACTAGGTTCATTGGATTTGGACGAAATGCCATAAAAGCAAACCAATAAACTCATAATGATATAATAAAAAACGAATAAAATTCTTCTTCCTTTATTGGCTGCACGGCAAGAGAATTTTCTTGCGTTGGTTACATCTTATTTTTTCGCCTCAATATTCCACTCCACCCTGGGAGTACATTCGTCGCAGGGAAAGCTTTTTGTCGACCGAAACAAGCGACTATATGGAATGCTTGTGGTAAAATGGGATGTTTCGCAAACGAAAAGTAGATATGGTGACTTCACGTCACATGGTGGTTTTGTTGGTTAGTTAAAGCAAAGCAAACTTGGAAATACATGCAGACCAAGCGGAGAGTAAAGTTTTGCCAAACCCCCAAAACCGGGCAACCGATAGTGGTTGAACTGAGTGGGGAACTACTAGGGGCTTAACACCAGCCGGAACGTTTTAATGGAAAAACAATGCTGCCAGTCTGTGCCCTTTCTTAGACAACATTATGCACAACAACACTCCGAAACAACAAGACCAGTGTGTTCTGGGCAGGGAACAGAGAGGTACGCATCAAACCATACTGGTGCGTAGTGGTTATAGCCACAAAAACGAGTCCATTAGTAAAGGGAAGCGTAAAGTTGTGGAATTTATGTTCATGCGGTTTCGTGTGCGGAGCAGCTCGTCCAGAGCGCCCGTGAGGGATGCCAACCGGATTGGACCATCGGGTACGGCACTTTATTATTGGTGTGATTAGTGAAAACTTCATCTACCATCAACCTGCCCATCTGCCCGAACCGTTCCAAGATGGTGCAGATCAATCGGAAAAGGAGGCAGCAAATCCTACCCGAAAGCGACACTACCTTTGCCCATCTCAAGCTGCAATCAAATCGATAGGGTCGTAGTGTTTGGGATGCGAGTGAAGTGAATATAAAATCTTCTTTTATGGCACACGTTTACTGGTGTGCACATGTGGCGTACGTGCGGTAAACTGGAGACTCATCAGGCTGGTTCACGGGGGGAGCAAGCCACAATCTGCATGATCCCGGGCTAAGCCGCTGCAATAACCTTGAAAACACTTTATTCGAGTTGGGAACCGGGCTAGGAACGTTTTATTTTTGCAAAAGCCAAGTTGGGTGTTTATTTGCCGGTGGATTTCCCATGCAGAGAGGATCAAAAAGTTGGTGCGTGGTTGGTTTTGGGGCAAAGGTTCGCTTAGGGAAGCAAACATTTTGTAAGGGAATCAAACTCCACATACAGTGTTCCAAGTGTTAACGAAACAGGACGTGATCAGATTGTTTAAAGTTGGCTGTATAAAGTTGAAGCTTCATGATTGATTTATGGGATGACAAGGGGATTTAACGGTTTGCTCGGCTGATTAACTTTCAAATAAGGGGGAAATGTTGTATTTCTAACAAACGAAAGATCAATATTTCGAATCTTCTGTTGTTTAGAAATTATTCGTCCAAAAAAGAAAGATATGAAATAATTTGTGTTGGATAGAGATCAATTACTCTTCTCAATTCTTCCTCCAATTGTTAAAAAGATGGTTCAGTTATGTTAAAGTTTCATACTATGTATGTAACTTCCATTTAGTTTGTCTCGTCAATGCCAAATACTAAAGAATCTGGTCCAACCCACCAGGACGACAATTAGCATCGTAACATGCGTAAACACTAAAGTAAAGCATACAGCACTCTAGACAGCCCGTAAACAAGGCAGGAGACGATTTAAATCCTTGGCAGGAAATCATAAGGATATCATGTTAAGAAAAACATGGACAGATTTGTTGCTCCTCTATGCTAATCGATAATGGTTCACCTACGAACCACCAGGCGCAGGAGACAGGGTTAAGCAAACTTAGAACCTCAACTGTCCAACACCTTAGTTAACATGTGTCAGATATCAACTTTATGGACGGGACATGTTGTCGGTAACCAGGGTTTTGTTATCGAGACACATTTCCTCAGGCAATCATTAGGCAGGCATTGCGGAGCCGGTTTCCTAAATCGATCGTCTCAGAAAAGAGGGCCAAACAGGTATCATGATTCATGTTTATGTAAATGGAAACTAGGCTAAATAATTACCCTTTCCGTTTGGCTTTCCCTGACCGCCTGTGCTGCGTACAGCTTCCCCAGCAAAGCCCCTACAAACACCAACAGATATGGAGACGTTTTTGGTCCGAAAAGTGTTTCCCTGTCTGCTTGCTGGGAAAACCCGGATTAGCTAAGTGATTCATTTGGTCAATTTAATTGTTAATTAGTGAACCAATGACTGGACATTCCAGTGCGTATTTACCGGACCGGGAGGTGGTGGTTGAAAGATGCTTGTGCGATAGTTACATGTGTAAAACATTCATCTGTCGTTGGTATTTCGCCGCACGGGGTTGCGTTGGAATCTGCAGCTACATCTTGCAATTTATTGCATTCGTGAGGATTTATGCAGTTGCATAGTAATCCAAAGTAGCCGAATTGGATCAATAAGAGAAGCCGGGAGGAATTCAAAAAGCAGGCTTTCTTGAAGCTTCTGCTTATTGTCTTAAAGCACGCATTAAATTTCGATTCAAAAGGGATTAAAGACACTTTGTTGGGCTCGAATCCTTGAAGGCTTAAATACAAGTTCGGCGAAGACCTCAACCTCAAACCTTTAAAGTCTCAGAATGCAGGAAAAAGAGTACGAAACTGTTTTTAATTTCCCTATGAACTCGTACGTTTAGCTTTGGATCGTCGAGGCCTTTTTCATAGTTTTCTCTCATTTATTCGTCCACGCCGTGCACGAGAAAAGTGCTTTATGTCAATAATCAGCCAAGGTAAATAGTATGTGAGAACTTGCCTCCGCGCCCGTATTCAGCATTGTCACTGTGTACAAACGCCAACGCTGCATGACCAAACACCATTAGACCAAACCGTCCAACATTATAGAGTTCCATGTGGAACGTGCGCCAGAGGGAGCGTCCTTCGACTGAGAAACAGTTGGAGCAGTGGAAAAACTTCACCCGCGATATTAAAACTCACCTGCACTCGTGACTCGGTAAGACCGATCCGCATAGCGATCTCCTCACGCATGAAGATGTCCGGGTAGTGCGTTTTGGAGAAGCAGCGTTCCAGCTCGTTCAGTTGTGCCGGTGTGAAGCGTGTTCGGTGCCGTTTCTGTTTTGCGCCATGTTTGTCAGCATTCTGGTGGAGAGTAAGCAAAGTCGTTCACCTTTCGGGCATTGGCGGTCGGCTGGGTTGAGCAGTTCCGACCGGGCAGGATTGGATTCTTGGAGGTTCGCCCCCCCGTATAGCTACATTTACCTGATCCTGGTGGATGTTGTGTGGCTCACACAATGACCCTGTGCCGGATCCGCCGCCTGTTCCGCCGGTACCGCCACCAGCACCGCCGGCATTACCACCGGCACCACTGTTGACGTGCAACCGGTTGCCGTTGCTGTCGGCGGTGGCGGAATTGGGTACCTGGCCGAATCCGGTCGCACCGTGCAGGGACGTGAGGCCCGACTTCGGCAGATCGCATTCCTTCGGACCTGCGGGTGGGTAGAAATGGTAAACTGTTAACCATTACTCGACTGAACTGATTCATTGTTGTGTATCGTTTGATAATAAAAAACTTAGAATGAAATAGACAAGAAAAGATTTAACAACATATAGTGCGTAACACGAATACAGAGGCACTTCCAATATGTGCCTTAAAACCTTATGCTGTTGTCATGTCCGTACTAAGAAAAATTAATCATGCGCCTCTTGGAGTCCAACCTGCTCATCCTGGGCTAACTGCATCGAGAAGATTCAGAAGTGTTTTACTATAATCGTCTTCGGGCGTCTTTGACGTCGATCAGATGCATCGCTTCCTTCATACTCTGCCAGATGTCAACTACTAGGCTTGGACACAATGGAGAATAGATGCTCGATAGCCCAGGCTCTATTTACCGTTGGTCTTCTATGGCATGAGATCGCTGCACCTGATCTTTTTTCTATAACTCCTCCCGCAGACTCAGATCCCGTGATACCTTGTTTCTGCCAACTTGCCGTACCGGTTACAGTCATAATGACCCGATTCTTGTCAGCATTCGCCAATTCATCCGCTTATTTCTCCATTGATTATCAACTTCCTATTTCCTGCTTCCAACTTCGTATTCTTACCATTCCCCATAATTTTTCTTTCTATCTAATTTCTTCCTGATTCCCACCCAGTCCTCCACGACTTAAATGATCTTTTTGTAATCTTTATAAATATATTATAGTTGGATAGTTTTTAGTAAATTAGTTTTTAAGTTTACTTATAGGTTAAGCTTTTGGGCGGATCTATTTAATCGAATGCAATTGAAAAATAAAATTCTTCATTATTTTACAGAATATCACTGAAGCATATGGATCGTTTCTTAGATGACAAAATACATAAAAATAATTGTTACTTAATAATATACACACACACAACACATGTAGTCTTTCTACCAAACTTTATACAATGGATGATGGCTTTAAAACTATTTTGTTATTTAATTTAGGTTTTGTAATGACAATTGTTTCCTTGCTTTATAATTAAGAATTAAATGAATAAATACTGTTATACTCTGCGTAGTATTGATCTCTCCGGAAAAAAATAAAATGAAATAAATTAAACTGGTAATGTTAATAGTGAAGAATAATCAATTATGCTATTGTTAATTGCTTCAACAAACTCGGTTCTCCCGTAAAGGTTCTTAGATAAACAAAACACATATTAGAGGATAATGCCATACGTAGATAGACGTTGGCTACATAGCAAATCTTCCGCATGATATTCTATAACAAAACTCCAACCACTAACTTCTTCAATAGTTTTATCATTTGAAGTAAATTACTATAGTTGTGTTTCAAACAATAATTATAGATCCAAAATATAGGTTTTGAATGTTTCTTTTCCATTTTCTGAACTCCAACACCTAATTCCACTCACAATTGTAGATCGACACATTTTTTCTTTCTTCTCCAAAGTACATCGCTTTGAAAGCTTTACATTTGCTTAAGATCTACAGAAGGATTCAAGCAAACATGAGCTCACCGAAATCAGCCAACATGTGCTTGTGATCCCGTTTGTCAGCATGTCCGGTACCTGGGCAACAGTAGTCTGGCAAATGCCAGCACTGTCATCAACTTTACACCGTTTACGTCAGGGTACCCTATCGATGACGAGATGGCCAAGGCAACAGCTCTACCCGGTAGCCAGTTGTGGAACAGTTTTTGAAACGAACTCATGTCACATCTCATCACACCCTGTTGACAGTTGAACCACATCCAGAGCTGGCGGATGTGGTCTTCTTGCTTAAATCCATTTCGATCCATTCTGACAGGGTGTGTGTGTGTTTTTTCCACCTTCCTCTCTTTCCTGTTCGTTTTTCCTTACGTTTTGCTGCTTCAAACGGCGTTCCATCAAAACCTGCTATAGCCCAGCAGGCCCGGTGGGGCTTATTCGTGGAAGACACGTATCAGAAACACTTTTATGCTACTCTTCATATGCAGGTGTTAATTTTAACACATCCATACGATTTTGGCTACCGTTTTTGTGGTGCAGTTTGTCAGCGCATGTGAGCGCCCCCCCACCCCCCGTACAGTGAGTACTGGGTGAGGATCGTGCCAGAAACCATCAAGAGAGATTGACACGCCGGATCGGATCAGGCATCCAAATGTGAGGTGCTGTAAGGTAAGGGAAGGAGTCACACACTGCATTCTCAAGACAAACCAGCATTGCGCTATGGAAACATGAGAAATAAATACAAGAAGCAAAGTGGCACCTTTGGCTAACGCTTCAGGGCTGCATCCACGCCTCACCCGTCAGTGCCCCCTTATGATGGCTTGTGGAGGCTTTCCCGACGGTGTGCTGGAGAATCTCGCCAGCAAGAATCTCGATTCGATCCCACAAACGTGTAAAAAGCAGTGCAGTGATGAAGTATCGACACCCAAGCCCAACGTCGGGTACGGGTTGTTTTCCCTTCACGAAGCGATCTTCACCATAGGGTTGATACTTTTAACAAGCAGCACACAAAACGATCGCTTCTGTTCCCACTGTTTTCTTTTATGTGGTCGATTAGCTAGGGGTAGGCTACTCCACACCACAGGCTTTTGCAGTGTGTATTTCACCGTCAAGTATCTGTGGAATGCGTCAGTACGGAATCGGTTCAACCTTCGGAAGGAAAAAAACGGGAGCGAAAAAATGTTCATTCATGCGCACGGAACCACACGCAGCGTAATGAGTTATTAGGTTTTTGATTGCTACGCTTTTATGATGATGTTAAACGTCTGTGTGTTTGGGGATGATGTTTAGCAGTGGCTGTGAGCATGTTCGATGTATTGATTGATGCATTAGTTTTTGAATGGAAAGTAACACGGTTCGAATTAGCGGCTTTGGGGGCTAGTGTGAAGATTTATAGCTATATTTATTGTATCAATGTGGGGAACCCTATCGGGGAGTTATTTTAGGATGGTTGATAAACATGGACGCTAATATAGCTTTACTTCACACTTTTACTTTTCTGTGTGTGGAGATACAAAATAAAAACAAAACCAAAATGATTGGGTTGAGAATTTCCACTGTAAGACAATGCGGACGAGAGTTTTTACAGAATGTGAATTAGCAGTTGGGGAAGGTACTGTTTATAAGAAGATGTGAAATTGGATTGATGAGAAAGTTGACTACCGAATAAAATCTCTTGAAGGCGCATTGTGATAGGACAATACTATAATAGTTATTAGAAACTGTAGTTCATTGCTTGACTTGTGTTTGGACTTTGTTTCTTGTTGCTTGTTTGTAGGGAGAATTAAAAAGCTCTTGAAACATTTGCATAATAACGCAACCTTTTAGAACCTTTAAGGAAGGTTATAAGAGCTCATCCCATCCAATTCGAAATCCTTTGTAATATTCAATCCTTTTGCGTCCTTCATTGAATGGATTAAACAACTAGCCTTACACAGAACTGAACATCACTGAGTTGGATCTCCTACAGAAATCCAGTCTGATCGATCCAGACTTTGAGATCTTTTGAAGATGACTCAACTACGGATCTCTCCCGTGCTCTAAAGCAGGGTCGCTCTTAGAACCAACTCCAAACTCCGAAGAAGATGGAAAATAATAAATGATTCGAGATAAGACAAGACTCGTTTCCTACATACTGGTCTCTCTTTCGAAATTGGACGACCTTCGTAGCCAAGGAGAGATTTTGAAGAAAACGGTTAGATCTAACCCATTGTGCAGTTTTGGTGTCGATTCGGATAGAAATACTTCGTTGCTTCCGATCGGATACTTCGTTGTGAAATACTACATAATATTTTTGGGAAATGCATACGGAACTTGGATCATTATAATTGGCTCCGATCCTCACAGCACAAACCGGCTTTTCAGGCATCAGGATGCAACGGTGTACGATCTTCGGGAAGTGCACACTTTGCAAGATCTTACGTTGCCGGTGCAGACTTTACCGGACGAGAAGGTGGCGACGCTATACCCACACCTGAAGGGACTTCCGATCGTTACGTATAGCGATATGGTCACATTACTTCACATTTTAATTGAATAGAATAGTTTCGATTTTGTGGACATGGTATAGATTGGATCGTTGTTGGGTGCTGGACTGTGTGATAATTCAACTGAACAATGAATGCGTAGATTTTTCCATCAGGTGTTTGTGAGGTATGTGAGGATTGTTTGTTCTAATCAAACACGCGATAGGACTCTTAGATCTCGGCTGGAGTCGATGTCTGTTCATGGGTCAGAGTGCTGTGGTCGATTGTCAGTTTTCTTCTGCTCTGGTTGCCTGATTCTCCTTTCTCGAATCTGTAAGCCAATTACTGTAACTGTGAGTTTAAACCAACTGATATAAAAGCTTATGTTACATGTTGTTTCGATCCTTGGTGACATCAACAATATTTGGGCAACAACAAGTGAGCACGGTTAACCAAGTTAAAGCGTGCCCTTCCGTGGATAACCCATCCAACCACCTTGCGATCGAAGTATGGGAAGGTCATTTAATCACTAATAATCTAACCCTAAACTTCGGATGCACCAACCAGTCGATTCGTGAGCAGCTTGAAAAATCATTCCACTTCATATCCCCTTATCCATGACCCTTCAGTAGCAACTTCCATCAACCTCGACCCACTGACGGCTCCCAAGGGTCTATTTCATTTTGAATTATGAAGGCCTTTACCGGGTGCGTCTGGCATTGCTACGTTACGGGTTGCGTGAAATTTTGGCAGCCTACCGCACGTAAATGGGAAACCATGACAACAAACCCCAGCTACCAGGGGCTACTAGAAACGTTTGCACAGGGAGGATGCTGCGAGAATGCGAAAGGTTGTCCCGACACCACAGCAGACTGCACGCGACTGCGGCCTTCCAGAAGCAGGACAAGAGCAGGCGCAAATTCTCGCCACCTTTCATCATCACCAACGTGCGGCATGGATCGATATAATTAATGTAAAGAAAAAATATGAATTCTCTCCGCGTCAGCCAAGGGTGTTCTTGTTGGGTGGTGGAACGTAAACCAGTTCTTTCTTTTCTGTGGCTTGTTTGTTTTTTTTTTTTTTGCATTCTTGCTGGCCGACGAAACATAAGGGGTAATAAATATTTAAAGGTCGACCGTCATCTGTGGTTGGTGAAGGAAAAAATCGAAAAAAAGAACATTTCGATTATGGTGCATAAACGAGAAAAGTGGTCTGCTTATGTGGACAATCGTGATTTAAATAAGGTAGGAAGAAATTTTCAAGTAAACTCCAGTAGTTACTAGCTTTAAATAGAACCGTATCCCTTTCAGGTCACTTGTCACTACGTACTACACGTGCACTAATGAATTGCAAAGTGGCACTAATGTGTGTAAACTTTGACATTTATGTACGGAACTAATGCATTTTGCTGATTTCCGTTCCGTGTGGGACAACGAAAATCGGTTCACGACTGCATGGATCGGTGCAAAGAGTCTCCGCTTGAAAGGGAAGCAGCACGTTTGACTACGAACACTTCTGTTTTATGCCTGCGATGAAGTGCAATTTGCCACAATTCATCGAAAAATCGATTTGGACTCTTTTCGGGCTCGCAGATCTGGGAAAGCGTCGAGGACGACGGAATGGAAAATGCGACAAAATGGTCCCGGGTTTTTCCACGACCGTTTCCACCATTCTTTCGCCAAACGGTTGGAAGCAATCGTATCCAATCCCTGTCGATCGATAGTACGGCACGGTACGCGACAACGACACGTACATCGGAACTCAACCGTCACGGCGTTCCCATTCTGATCGTCATACACGTTACACGGACCAGTGAGCCGTGCTCGCAGAAATCGTAGTAAAACGTAGTGGTTTGGGCACCGTGGCTCGTCGTCTGCGTCTGTCCCGGGCGCTCGAGCGCGTGTAAATAGGTTTTAATAAAATTAAATTAAACATTATCACCATTTCATTCTCGATTCTGCTCCATTGTCACCATCTTTTAGTGGTGCCATTTGTACCGTCAACGCACACTGGATGTGGGCCGGTATGGGGAACGACTTTACGGGATCTCGATTATGGGACGAAATGGACTGGATTCTGGCAAGGATATGCCGGTGTGTATGGTACGTGTAAAAGGGCGTATCTTAGCTAAATGTCCAATCGCTGGAGGCAATTTGATGTTCCGCTGCAAATGGATCGAAATGTGCACTTTGAAATTGACATGTTCGGAATTTTTCAGTAGGCCTGAAATATTCCAGGTACTGCCAGGAAAGGAGAGGATAAAGTTTAAAATTTAAAACGTAACGAATAAAAATTTGTTTTATTCTACTCTCTATTACTTTCTACTGCTATAGATATTTTTGTTGGGTTTTATGAAGTTAGAACAAATTCTTAAATGCTGTTACAAATTTCTACTCAACTGTCTGGAACTCAACCACAATGCTTGCTTTAAAAGACACAACTGTCCATTAACTTACACAAACGTCAGATTCGGAGCTGTTTGTTTGAAGTGGTTATGTTTAGATTGGTTGCGTTTAGTGGTTTTGTTTATGGAAATCAATGGAATTTAACATAATTTTGGATGATTTTAGACAAAATAAAATTGCAAACAATCAACGCGAACAGCTCCTAATCTGACGTTTGTGCGAGCTAAAGCGACGATTGTGATATTGAAATGAACACTTCACATTGAGCGGCAAGGCTCGTTTTTTTCAAATGGTAAACTTTGTGGTGGAGTTGTAGATACTTGTGTAGAATACTGTAAAACCCTGTACTACATACAGCCTAATATTATAGACAGATAGCTATTTTTAATTTTAAAGATCTTATGAAAAGTGCCAAAATGAAAATAAAAGGATAAAAAAGCGAAAAATTTTATTATTTTTTTACAGTAACGTCCCGACGTTTGATGTTAAAAAAACTACAGGGCCATTAACATTTCAGGTGCTGGAAAAAATACCTCCAGATAGTAATAATCTGCAATGCGGTACAAATGATGGCACACTTTTTAATTCCACCATTGGCACCCTATTCAATTATGGCACTTCAATTAAGCGATCATAATTTCAATTGTTTACCATTTTAATTGCGATACCATTAATTATCAACTGTATGAATACAAATTTACACAACGCTTGAGGTAACCGCTTTGGAGTCGCTTAAGCATTGTACACTTGCAATGTAACTACAGGTGCACAAAGGCAGTTGTAAAGCACTCTTTTACACGGTTCCACTAGGACGGTTCCACGCCGTATGTGCGGTTTGGGAATTCAATAGTGACCACACCACACGTACAGATCCCTTGGACCCATTCATGGACCTCATGATCTCGATTAAGCTTTTATTTTTTATCTTTTTGGCTCCACCATTCCCATCACACCGTGCGGGCGTGATGAGTATCTTTGATGCTTTACGGTTATCCCGCATGTGTGCGGAGTAGTGTGGTGCATAATGCATGGCCGCTAATGTATGTCGTAAATTATGCGTAGCTGAGCTTTATGCAGAAATGAAACTAGAACACCACGAGTTTCGCTGTGGTGTTTTGGGTCGTGTTCGCGCTGTATGCAAATTTTCGACAGTATCGCGGACTGGCGCTTTTCCCTACCATCGGATGCACATTTATGTGGAGTTTATGAGGTGCGAATTTAATTTATCATACGACGATATTGTGTGGAAAGTATTGAGTACTGGATTAGCTTCATAGCGTATGGGTCTCTATCGCTAAACAAACGATCGGGTTAGTGTAGGCAGGTGTTAAACGGTGGCGTTTGAATTAATCGGTCCGATAAATTTTGAAATGTTACACTTTTATCCATGGTCCCTTATACTGCTGGAAGTATAGCTTAAATTTTATATATTTTTTAAATATAAGCATGGTTAAATCAGGTAACATATGTACTATAGATTCCTTGTATCAATCTTTCAAATACATTCTACATTGAATGTGCTGGTTGTGGATATAGTTGTTGTTGATCATGGCAAGCAATATGTTCTTCAGAAACTTCATGCTACGTGCAAATAGTTGTATTTATTCTCCAATTATTAAAACCTTTGTCAAATATTTAGGTAGATTTCTAAAAAGTTTACACTTAGCCTGAAAGGCTCCTGTATGAAACTTCGTTAAAATATTTGAACAAAGTTTATAATGTATAGATTAAAATTGGAAAATGTTTACCAATCCTTTTATCATTTATAAAAATAATCTGAACTAACACTATGATTCCTTTTTCCGAGGAAATTATGACGAATTCCGAGAAGGCATGGATAATTTCCTCAGAAAAAAAAACAAACCGCAAAAACCACTTGGTGCGAGTGACCATGCTGGATTAAAAAAGATGTTAATTATATTAATTTAATTCTTTGTGTGAGGCAGATTGACCTTGAGGCCTTACCGCAAGAGCCGCTGCTGATAATGGCTTTGTTGTGATAAAGAAAACAACAAACCAAATCGGTTACATCTTTTTTACCAGTACAAAGGACCATTAATAGGATCAGACTAAGATGTACAACAATATGCAATGATAATGAATGGAACAATATTAAAGTTTAATTCATGATTTTACCGAGTAGTTTCTTGAACGCGTTGTTGACAAGGAGAAAATATCATGTACACATTGTGTAACATTTAGCAATGGTTACAATACGATGTTGACAATACGACATAAACCGTCATATTATAATAATAAATAATCGTATAAATGAGTAAACAAAAAAGATTAAAAAATTCAAATAAAAAAATACATGTAAAACAAAAAGGCCGTACTGCTTACAATTAAAAACTTAATCTAGTAACTAGTATTGGTTGAAAGACTAAATAATTAATTATATTTAATAATTTTTAAATTATATTAAGCCTATTTTAGTAGAATTCTGTGGCTTTTTAATTTGGATATAATATAGATATTCTTTTTTCAATGGTACTATAACCTCGAGAAGGACAAGATAGTCAGCCCTGAACGCAGATGAACAATCCGGCTGGGATTTGATGATCCCCAGTCCAGCCGTGAGAAGATCATCCATCTGAACCGCAACAAAATTATATACCTGGATCCTTTAAGTAATTCCTGTTTTATTTCTATATTTCGTTGTATGTTTTGTAAAAGGTTGATAGCGGTGTCGGTTGCTTAAATACCGGTGGCGAATACCTTCCAAATCATTCTCCCGTATGCTGAACTGATTTTCCCGAAACGGGTAAATTAAAATGTAAAAAAAAGTAAAGGAAGTTTCAAATAACAAGTGAAATAGCTAGAACAAGAAAAAGATACTGAGTGTTGTAGCTACAGATAAATAAATTAAATATGTGGATACCACATTTCAATTGTTACTAGCTAATAACAATCCTTTAAGAAACGATATTCACATTTAGTCATGTAATGCTTATTTTTGTTAAGAGTATTGCAATAGATTACTATTTCTTCTGGTAAAAGCTGCACATTTATCTTAGTTTCACGATACAACCAGCCTTTCATACTAATTGCAATGCCTATAGTATTGAAACGAATTCGAAAAACATTCCCTAAGTTTAGGGGCTTCGTCTAAATGTCGTAGAATAAAATTCGGTTAAAACAAATTATCAAGCAGAATGATATAAAAAGATGGAAGAGTTAAGATGAAAAAATTAACTTTATTTCTATGATCACCATAGTAAATTGTACTAAAGCAGCACTGTTTGGTTTTGGGTATATTTCCTATATTTTTGTTCACAGTGCCAGTCGTACCCGTAGCGTTATCCCTTGGAGCCCTCGACTATAATCCAAAGGAGCATCTCTACCCATAGAGGCGTCCTACATTCCTTACTAATACTACATCCGCAAGCTGTCATTGTAACTGGAAATGTGAGTAAAATACACAATGGTTCTTAGTGCAAAAGTCCTTAGCAAGGGTCTGGTCGTACAGCAGTCATGTTATGATAATAAAATCTAGTGCTTTAAAATAAGGACTTTACAAAAAAATTAATTAGAAAATATTGAAGGAACATTAAAAATTATTATAAAGAATAAAATGGTTTTTGGAAAGCTTCTTGTGTAAATAGTTGTGTAAATTACAGATTTGCACTTTTTTAATACTTCATTTAGTCACATAAAAGCCAATGTTTTCTATCGTGACAGGTATGCTGTACTCATTGATAACCGTTTGATACACAAAACATTAAACAAATATAAGTTGCATGCCGTTCAGTAAAGCTATTACACAGCAAACAAACGATCATACATTATACACTGAAATGTTTTACTTATGTAAACTCACCACCCAATCCGGCTGCGTTGAGATTGTTCAGCATATTTGCTGAGAAGTTCCGTATCGATAGCGCCGACAGTTTGACCGTTTGTGTTCCAGCGAAAGGAAATCGTTGATTAGCATGAATTGGAACAATCGTTTCCCGCTGTCGAACACATTGTGCACTGTATCGAAGTTTATGAGAAGTTTCGTTTGGTGTTCGGAACCGCCTTTCGTAAATCCTGTCCCCTTTCGCTCGATTGTGGCAAATGCAATGCCGATTACACTCGTATACTTAAGTTGCACTAGAAGCTCAATGGTGTTTTATTAACAAAACTGTGGGTGGATCGGGAAGATAAACGGTTAGAAGTGATGTTGTTCAGTAAGGGAATTTTGTGTTCAGAAACCACTGCTTCACATTCTTCGACATGGTAAAAGTCGTTGGAATTTGATCATTATCACTATCGGCGTATCAAATCAAGGTGTACGCACGCACTAACTTTTCCTAATCATTAACTTCCCCGTTCGCTGCGTATACGGTGCGTAACCAAAAAACAAATCGTTAACTAAACGACTAAGTTAAAAACAAAAACACTTGCAGGGAACAATTTGTGTAATAAAAAAAAACGCACAACACACTGGTACGCACGTGGATCCACCACTGGAAGCGAGAGGGCTTCGATCACAAACAAATTCACACACACACACACGCACACACACATACACACGCGCGCACACTTCTCACGCGGTCGCCGTGCCAGCACACTTCTCACGCTTATTAATTAGGCTTTATTAATTAAATAAGTAAGTAACAAATTAAATTCATTACGACGGACTGGAGGAGCAAATTATTTATCAAAACTCGGCTCGCCACTGCCACGGGTCAGGTCCGGTGAAGGTGGGAAGAGTGCGTTACCAACTAGTGTGAACCAAGTTTGCGAATGGCTGCGATCGTTGTGCAGTGGCGTACAAGCAGATGCTGATGTTTCTTGCCAGAAAGCGCCATGCACACACACACACACGTACAAATACGAGCCAACGGTCAGAAGACGAGCTGGTCGGGCGTCGTCCGGATTGAGTCTGACGCGATTCCCGTTCAACGACAAATCTCGATGCTCGAAAAACCGCCTTACACGATCGCATCAGATTGAGGGCAGGGCGACAAGCCAGTGAACGAGAGTAACAGAGATAACAGTTTGTGTTGTACGGTTGTTCAGCAAGTATGGAAGAGCGCGGTGCAAGAAGAGAGAGAGAGCGAGAAGAGGTAAGCTAAGGGTTGTTTTGTGCACCCTGGCTACCGTAGGTGAACCGCGGCGAGTGTGAGCACAAAGCTCGACGAAGGAAATAAAAACGTACAAAACCTTAAAACTTGAACCGCGCGTTCCCGTAGCGGAAAAAGCATTGGATTTATTTTTCGAGTTTCACGTCCGTACCGGGAAGAGTGTGTACAGCGAGCACGCGGTGCCTGTCAACAAAGGATTGAACTCGCTGCAGCATCAATCTCGCGTGTCCATATTGTTATGGAAGGGTGCGTGCTATTCTCGCGCTCACTCACTCACCGTGCGAATGGTTCGTTTTCATTTAATGGGCGTAACTACGAGACTACTCGGCGAGCGAAAACAGTAAGCGAAAACGGTAAGCTATGAATCCGGATGAGTTAGAACGAGACAGTTAGCTTTGTTTACGCTCACGCAGCATCCTTTGACGGTGCGCGACTGCGCATCGAATCAAGCTCGCGAGAGTACTCTGTGTTCCCGCAAAGTGCATCGATTTATTTACGTTTTTTTCTTCTTTTGTTTCGCCAAAAAGTGCATTTCGGGTTTCCTCTTCTCCGCTTCCTCTTTGGCTACCCGTAAAAGGATCAAAAGTGTGGAACCCTTTTTTTCCACCTTCATCTAGACTTTATTCGTTTTTGTGGAGCGCAGAAAAATGAGCTCATCGTATGTTTTGCTAGCTTTGCCGTTTGCCTCTTCCTTGCTCTTTTCTTTTGCTGCATCACATCTATGCAGCAATATCACCATCACCATCATCATCATCACGGTCTTTTGTTGAGATTTCGTTTTTGTTTCGTTTTCGGCTCTTAGCGATGGTATTTCTTTTTGCAATCTCTATGTGTGTGCCGTATGTGTGTTTCTTGGTAGTTTTATTTTATTGCATTTGCTGCGGCGAGCCTTTTCTTGTTTGTTTTCGTTGCATCCATTCATGCAGCCGGACGCTGATGGTACTGCACGAATAAAACATTCCGACAATGGCGGGCAAAAACGTTCGTGCACCAACGCTCCATCGAAACCATGCACGGAGCGCACCAGCACCGTACCGGGGTTCCGGGCCATGTTGGACGTGAGTGATGATGCAAATATCTTTCCCGCTGCCACACTGGGCCGGGGAAACCGTTTTTCTTTTCCACCCTTGACGCGGCACTCGGCATCATTCCGCCTTTCGGGGGCCATTTTTCAACGTGCTCCCGGTGCCACGGTGCGCTCAGTCGTACAGGAGATTGAGAGAAGGCGATTACGAAGCGAAGGAGATATTTCCCACTGTGATCAACTGTGGCGCCTGTGTGGACTGTGGCAAGGATCAACAGATATTCTCCGTTATACGCGCTGGTGGGTATACGGTGTTGGGCGGACAGCTGTGACAAAAGGGAGGGAAACATAAAATGGTACCGCTAAGCCACACATTTGTGAAAGCCCGTACAATTTTAATGTCACGTGACGATGGGATGTAGTTTCGTCAAATAGTTTTATGTTCGATTTTAATGCCGCTGCAGTGTGAATGAATTTTACAGCGAAACTGTTACAGCGATCAGAAGTGTCTGTCGGGAGATGTGCCATCGGCGATAGGTACATGACATTAGGAAACGAGTATTATCTGTTATTTTCTTTAACAGTCCGTTAAAATTTTAAAACTTTTTGCACATGATGTTGGAAAAAGCATTTTTATTGTAGCATTTTGCATAGCCGTATACGAACCGTGGACAATATTCATGTTCAATATTATACTAGAGTATATTTATCTTCATTCTATAATAATTACGTTTGAGGCGGCACGGTGGGAAAGCTTTGTTTTTTTGCTTTTTGTTTCTTTGTTATATTGCTAGTACTCTCACAACCATATTGACTTCAGCGTTAGTGTAAACAATTTGAGGACAATATTGCTCAGCAAATTTTACTGATTAAGAACTTAGGATAGTTGTGTAGGTCACCCTAGGCTCGAAAATGCAGCTAATGTGAATAAATTAAATAAATAAATTCCGTTACATCACTGCACCGATTGCCTCAATCCGATTCAAATCCATTTTAATACTGATATTTTTAGAAAATGATCAATTAATATATTTTATATTAAATGACAAAAGTTCCAGCGAAGTTTATCCAGCCTTAATAAAACAAAATAATAGATAGAATTAACTATCATTATCAAAATTTATTGAAAGTTAATCAATTTACCTTAACGGGTGCATATTACCCCAGGATCCCCTATACTGTGTTCCCAAGTCATTTTCTCTTTCCATTACTACTTGATTCGGCCAATCGTAGCATACAGATATATATATATTTTGGAAATTTAAAATTGTTTCCAATTCACATTATAAATATATTTTGAACTGTTCAATTGCTATTGAAAATATATAAAAATTATTATTTTTAAACATGAGATCATTTCGCATATAAATAGGACAGAATATTGATATTAATTTAGCTCACAATTTACATATGTTGGAAGACATTTTCTCCTGCAAACCATGAGAAGGCTTTTTATTCCGGGTGTACTTGGACGAATAAAAATGATTGATTATTCATAAACATTAAAAATAAAATGATCATTTAAAAACAATTTTATGATAAACTAAGCACTTCTTTAGCGGATTCGAAGTACAAGAAATTTGCACTGTTTTAATGATCAAAACTCTTACTCACCCATAACAAAATGCAAAATGAAACTGAATAATACAATCGGTAAACACCTCACATTATTATGGTGTAAAATATGCTTCCGATGAGAAACAATAAGAAACTACGGTACGAATGTACCATTTTTCCTTCCACATTACTTATTCAAATTTCCTTCCGCTCGTAAATCACGCTATAGTCTTACGCCGTACACTGGCCGAAAAGCATCTATTACACCAAACTGATGCACACAGCAGAATTTTCACACATCTCACGTACACACACCCACACACATTCAGACTTTGGAGAAAAGTTCAAGTATGCAGTTCAAATTGTGTCCCGGTGTTTTTGGCCTGGGTCCACGAAACACATTACGGGAGCGATCCAACAATCCGCCACGTATTTAGTTTCGATGGCCATTCGGCGATCAACGGTGATTTATGTTTTTATCATACGGCTTACCCATTTTCCAGGAGTAGTCCGAGGCTGCCGGCCAGACTACGAGCCATCGTCTCCTAGAGAGAAAGGGAGGGAGGGATGGGGGGTTCCACAATAACCGAGAATGGAACGAAACCAACCAAAATCACCTTGCACGGGCATTGGAGGATAGAACGCGTGCCAAACATTCGACCAAATAAATGCTTCAATAGTCCGGTTCGTGGTGAAACAAATCAGTCCCACGTGGCGTTTTTTTTTCCGTATCCATTGTCATTTCATTCTCTTCACAGAATGCAGAGTTAAAATGCAAAATACCATAAATTGGAGTGAACGTAAAAACTCCCTTTCACACACTCCACATCCACATCTGATGATCTTCATTTCGCTACCCTGTTGTCCCGTGGAAAATTGTCTAAAGGAAAGACAAAAAAGTCGTGGTACAAAAGCGAGAAAAAAATCACATACCATCCTCTTTTAGGATGGTACAATTGCACCACAGCCAGAGGAAGGGACTCGAACGAAAAGCACTAAAGCGCAGTTAGCGCAGTTCCGTTTGCCGAGGATTTTCGCAGGGATTTGGCGCGTTCGGAAAAATTGTCGTTTTGAATGTATATTACCGCATTAATGCTTAGGTTTGTGCCGGAGCACGGATTTACTGGCCGGTGCTTGCGGCCAGGGGGGAACGGTATCGGTAGGGAGTGCTCCAGTCATCAGCGATCAGTGGGGTAGCAATTGACGTGCGGGCTAAGTGACAAAATCCCGCTGCAGAGAAACGCAACATTCAGTGGCGAGATGCAACCAAATCCTTTCATCCTGGCGAACGAGGCACGCCAATGTTTTCCGCACAACCTGCAACGCAACAACACGGCCATGGGTGTTGGAATGCACACCGAATGCGCCTATCACGGTGCAGATTGCTTGTGGTTAGAACCGGAGCGGTTTCTTTACGTGCTGGGGACAAAATGCACCAAAATGCTCGCTTTTGGTGGACAGGATGGTTTTTTGTTGTATTTTGGAATATTTTCGCTTTGTTAAATGTTCTTTGTTTGTTGCACCAAAAAAAAAAAAAAACACGGTTGGATGGTGTGAAAAGTAGCAGAAATGCTTGAAAAATGATGCTGTGTGCGGGATATGAAAGCAAATAACGATCATTTGTAGCTGCTGGTGCTGAAAGTGCGAAATTGTTCTATTCGTTGCTCATTTTTCTGTTTTTGTAAGATTTGATACTAAATCGTTAATACATGCAGGTGTAGAAAGATTGCAAACAGAGAGCTTTAGTTCACTGTCAAAAATATATATTCAATTACATTTTGAAGTCCGCAAAAGAGGATTTTGATAATAAATATAATTGAATGGAAAGTTTTTGTTTTGATTTCAACTGTTATATATTTTATATATTTTAACCTTATCCCATTCGAAATAAATAATTTCGATATTTGTTAAAGGTAGTTAACTGGTTTCACAGTGGTACAATTGAGGAAAAAACATGTTAAGGAAAAGATCATAGGGAAAACTAATTGTGTTTCAATGTGCTAGAATTTGTGTAAAGAATTCTTTCCTGCTCGCTCCGGAAATGGTTTATAAACATTAATTTAGAATATTTCAAGCGAGTACACCCGGGATAAGGTGCTCTTTCGCGGTTCGGAGAAGGAAATGTCTCCCAACCAATGTGAATTGCATATCTCATTAAGTTTAGATTGTAAGATCGTCTTTTATGAATAAAAAAGGATATATATATAATTTACCTATATGTTTGCTTCTTTGTTGGGTAACAGAAGAACAATCAGTTTAATTCTACTTCTTCTCATATAGCAGCACTGCAACCTCGAGAGGTCTTGGTCGGTCATTTCTGGCCTCCGTGACTTGAATTTACAAGTAACAAAATATCCATTCCTTTGTCCAGATGGGACTCGATTGTCGGTCCTGCCGTATGCCGGCGTCTCCTCGTCCACCGAGCCTCTCAAATGTCCAAGTTAGAAACTGGTGTCTATACCGGTATGAAATCCGAAGGCCTATGGGCTCCACAAACTTCTGAGATTCAAAAGACTCCAGCTGCCCAAGAAATGATCAGCAGGTGATCGGGTATGCGAACGGCAGGCTACGTACACTCATTATCAAGCAGGGCAGATGAAAAATTACAGGGCATTTAAAAAATAAACAAACATGGTAAGAGACCTCCTAACCTGTTCGATTCGATCGATGTGTATCCTAGCTGTGGGATGTATACAGGATCATCTGAAGGATCAGAATTCGACTCTCTCAACCCAATGGAAGGGTTCCATCTTAATCCATTTGATTTAAATCCAAAACTATAACCAAATTTCAGTCATTCGCCTATTTAAATATCAATGTTTTCGTTTTTTGTAATTTAAAATTTACTAAACTCTACTCATCTAATTCACTTACTTACTTATCCGGTGCTACAACCACTTCGCGGTCTTGGCCTGCTGCAGAAGTCCTCTTACCACGCCTCATCCTTCCATATGGACGGCCTAAAAGGACTTTACGGGCTGGGTCGTCCAGTGCCATTCTCATGACATGAACAGCCCACTGGATTGGCTCATGGCGAGTATAATTCGTTGTATAACAGTGAAGTCGTCGTACAACTCAAAGAAATCGTCGTTGTAGCAGCTCCTCCATTGTCCTTCGGGGATCAAACATCCGGGGCCAAACAACCTTCCGAACTCGGCTTTTCTTCTCGAACGCGACACTTGAAGATTTCGTCAACGTTGGACAGAGAAAGTTCATGTCTCAGAGTCTCTGCACCCGTCGCGACAGATGTTCAGAGTGGAGTAGTTTCCTCGGACTGTAAAAAGGCCGGTTGGTGGCCAGCACCGTAGCGCGTATCTCAACATCTATGTTATTGTCTGTGCTGAACTTTGACCCAAGGTAAGTGAAGTTTTAGACGACTTCAAAAGTGCGGTCACTTACCCGGCCGCCACCACTGCGTGGATCGGGATTTGTTAGCAGGACCGCTGGTGGTGCAACCATCATTCAGGTTTTTGCCTCGTTAATCTCCAATCGGAGGTTTTCCGCCACCTGCTCGATCCTCTGGTTAGCCTCTGCCACATAGGAGAGCCGTAAACCAATGATGTCTATGTCATCAGCGTATGCCTAGACCTTGATTGACTTCTAGAGGATGACGACCCGAAGTTTCCTAATCGTGGATGGCGTCTTATTTAGGATGTTTTATCTTTTATGTTCTTTATGTGGCGATACACCAGGCTGCTATCTCGTACAAATACTTCCAATCGAACGCTGAAATAAACACACAAAAACTATCTTATTCATCTTTTGAGTGCACATCACCTGTTAAGTAGGCCTGACAATACTTGAGCAAAATTCTTCTTCTTTGTTTAATTTCCTTCATCATTAATTTTTACTAAGATCTTCCAAAACATCGTAAACAGAAAATCAAAAAAATGAGATATTACATTAAAAAAAGCATCAAATAGTATTTACATCAATCAAAAGAGAAAATAACTTACATATAATTAATAATACTTTTTCAATTTTGTAAAGAATGGAACAATAATATGCGTTATACGTTTATACGTTTAATTTATACGTTTATACGTTGCGTATATACGTTTAATTTATTTTTCTAGGAAGCTTTTGTTTTACTATATGTTTATTTATTTTTTTTAAATTATGACGGCTTATCTTATTGTATGTATGAAAAGAGAACACAAAATACTCGCACGGTGTTTATCAACGGATCATATGACACTATTCGTTCAAAATCGTCTTGAAATGCGCAAACAAAAAGTTGTTAAAGTAAGTACCTTTTCTATTTACCACCGAGTGCGGCCCGACCGGAAGAATCGTTTCGGTTTACACATCATATTAGAATTAGAGACAAACTAGAGTAGTTCGAACCCTTTTTCTACGGTGCGGTTATTGGTGTGATTTAATTTAGCTGCTATTCCAACCGTGTCGTTTACAGGAGTAACACTCCCCAGCAGATCACGAGTGTGTTCCCGTGTTGCAAGGTAGCGTAGCAACTTCACGCCTCAGACGCCGTGCCCATTCCCGTCCGAGTGCGGGCTTTGTGCGGCATTTATTTGGTCAAAGGTGACCCCTTCCATCCACGTACCCGAAACGCTTTGCGACGATTTTACCATGCCATGGTTGGATGATCGACTCACGATCGGTAGCGTTTACTCGGCACAAGTGTATCTCACGGCTGTCGGTGGCCAGTTGTGCCAGGGTGAGTAAACACGCGGGCCGTTTTTTTTGTGGTGAGACATGGCTACTCAAGATGGAAGCTGTGCTCCAAGCGCCATGTTTGGTGCTCGATCGCGCAAAAATACAATTATCGTTCATTAGCACCTGTTGCTCGAGATGGGACCGTTTTTTTTTTTTTTGGGAAATATATCCCACCTACCATCGACTGTTTTCATGCGCACGATGGAAAGTTTCGTATCAACCAAGATATGCCAAGAGGTGGTTTGATAGAGTGGCTTGGTTTGTATTTTATCGCTCATCTTTGACGCATGTTTCTGGACATTTCTAAAATACCGCATTTTTTGGAACTTTACATCTCATTCCCAAAAATAGAAGAAACTTCACCGTTCGATGGCATTTGAAATTCGCACTCTACTGGATCCAGCCAAAGTAAACTAATTTGCTTTGGGAGGAGAATGTCGCATGTTTGTTTTTTTTTTAAGGAACAAATCTCAATGTTTGACAGCCTTTCCGATGCCATCTGCTTCGTGCGTACTGTGTGCAATCAAGCAAAGCTGTGAAAAATTGAATGGATTTTTCCACCACCCAAAGCCTTGCAAGGGTTTAACCTAGGTGAGGGCCATGTGGAAATATCTGTGTTTTTTTTTATTTAGCTACAGCTTATATAAAATTTTAAACACGCAAATCGCACGCTGTCCAGAATCGATATTGAAGAGCAAGGAAAATGATTGTGAATATATTTGAATTCTTTTCTTTATGCTATTCAACAAAGGTGTTAGACATGATTTCGTGATACCTGTTGTCGATCTTTAAATATATTATCCTTTAGCTTATTTGAACTGAACCGCCTTTGTCTTCAACTAGAGGTAAGATGTTAAGAAGTATGTTCTGGCCATTTTTCGAAATAAAAAAAATAAACAATACGTGTATTGCTTAGATATGTGATTCCTTGATCCAATAAGCTTGGGGTTTACTGGTCTAGTTTAAGTCTTCACCTTCTGCTACTCTGTATATTTCCATCTGCGTTTGGAAAATGTAAAGACTGTTTTGAAAGTCACCAATGTTTAATGGCTTTGTTAAGTCACTGGACAGGACGGTCTGGTGGCCGAGGAGATAGCGGTGCCGATCTTTAAATGACAGGACCTGTAATTAAATCTCATCCAGACCAAGCAAGAAAAAAAGAAGCTCACTCGTCAGATGAATTCTCTCTTATCTCCCATGATCAGGATCAAGCGAACATGTACAATGGTTCTTTTGCAGGGTCTCTTCCTACATAAACCTTGGTAAAAGCTCCAACAGGATTTGTTTTATTCATCCCCATACAACGTCTATTTCTCCAAAAATTATCCATGAATTCATAGCACTTATTTGAGGTAGTGTTAGTTGGGTATGGTCGCGTACGTTTGAAAGGATAATGGTGTAGCCATTGTAATAATGTCATACGATTAGCGCAGGACGAGATTTTTTAAATGGATCATTAAAAATCACACCCCAACTGTCGTAGAACTGTCATCAGCGATTGTAGTGCCGAATATTTAAGTAATTTAATAGTAAGAATGTAAGTGATATTTGTAAGGCACTGCTGAGCAAGAGTAACTTTTTAATCTTGCATATAAACAATTTTTCAAAATTATGTAATTACTTAATATGAACTATGTTGATATCTCACTAATTTATTGTTTTATTATTTGTGAATTATATTTTGTTTTCAATAAACGAATGAATATTGAAGGCATCACAAGCTTTGTAAAAATATCTGTAACTTATATTATTCATTTTTCCATAGTTGTTACAAACATATTGAGCTCATATTTTCCGTGTCCACTCCAAATGCAAGTCTATTTCTGCAAATAACATGCAACATTTCAATATTGAAACATTAACAATCTAAGTAAGTTTATTCTACAATATGTAACATATGGTTCCTTGGTAAGTTCTAAAGACTTCGGTTAAAACAGCGAGACACAAGACCATGTGACGGCTTATATTATATTATATTATATTAATGATTTTACCATGTAAAACGAACGAGACGATACAGCGTTACAAAGAAATTAATTAAAATAAAGGAAAGTGGGGCAGCATATTGATCAGTTTTTTACTCATGCACTCAAATATTTAAAGCAACATTCTCTACAATCAAAAATACTATTTTTTAATATTGCATTATTGTGAAACAATGAAAATAAATTCATTGGCTAATTAAAACATTTGATGTTTATTATTTATCTAAACAACGCCACAAAGAGAGCACCTATAGTATAGATGATTAAAATGTTCATTCATAGGATCGGAACACGAAAGTGAACTACCACTAGGAAAGATCGGTTAATTAACGCCCATCGATCGACTTGCCGTGAATGCGGTGAAAGGGAACGACCCGGCCGAAGGTGCAGATGATTCCGAGTGCATCCGTGGCCGGGCAAGCGCATCGTAAAAGGTGCCGCCAACATAAACTGGTGAATGCAGTTGGCCCTACCAGCTACTGCTGTAAGATGTCAGTTATCAGATCACTGGCTTTCCCGAATGACCGACAGCTTCCACTGAACCGAAACGAAAGGTTTCAACAGTGCCGGTTGAGCAAATGAATGATTAGAATTTAATTAACAAAATGCTTTCCGTCGCCCTACGCCCGCCCAGGGGTTTTCGATCATTCCCGATTGATCAATGTTTTCGGTTACAATTTCAAAGTGTACCGTGTGGCGATGGTGGTGCTGCTGGTGGTGGTGGTGCTGGTGGTGGTGGTGGTAGCAATGCGGAAATGAAATGATGAATGGTTTTGTAATAAATGTCACGCAACCGACGACAAGAGTTCAGATTGTCGGGGCAACGCATGATTACTGGTGTTGGGGAGCGGTTAGGAGGATTTAGGTTGGGTGAAGGTGGTGAAACCCATCAGCGCAGAAGATGAAGGCTCATCCGTCATTTTTCGACCTGAGGAAATCCCGTGAACCAATCGGTGTGAACAGTGTTTAGTAACAGTCGCACATCCAGGATTGAGGATTCGTCGGCACGCCGGATAATTTGCATAACAAAAAGGACCGTGTGGGGTGGTTGGGTGGTTTGTTTTTTGTTTTGTTTTACTTTATATTCTTCATTTCTTATTCGGTAAGGTGGCTGCTAGTGCATTAGCGCAAATGGCTTTGTTTTGTTAAGCAACCTGTCACCAGATGTCAATCTCGTCCGCTCTAATACAGCACATTAGAGTTCGTCGCGGCTAGAATGGCGATGGTTTTATGAAGATTAATTTTTTTTCGGTATTATTGCTTTATTGGTTACTTATCAAACAAAAAATGATCACAAGAATGGAGTAAACGTTTTCATTTGGATTTCCTTTTGCATATGTCCTTAATACAGGTAGGTAAATCTGATTCCGATCTGATGCAATTGAATGTATGATTCTGAATTTGTACTTTATGATTCATTATTCCTCAAAGATTCAAAAATCCTCAAACATTGAGTAGTCATAGATTCATGAATCCTCAAAATTTCATGATTTAACGTATCCTTTACGCCTCTTGATTTCAATTTTGACTCGATCTCAGATGAATTTCTGAATCAATTCTTTATCAATATTTTTCGAGAGTTGCTAACAGGATGATCCACCGGGTGAACCATCCTTTCAGCATCGTCTGTGAGCGCTTTCACACAGTCCGCGGTTGTAGCAGAGTATAGGATCTTCGAAAAATGGTCACATTATGCATTGTACATATGGCGATCTCATGTAGAAACTCAATTCGTTGTTAGCTGAGACTTAAAATTTGGTCGTTTAATTCAATTTACAATAATTTTTAATTTTTATTTTAACCTGATTTTAGGGTAGAATTATCTATTTAAGCCGTAATCCTTAGATGCGACTATTTTTCGGTCATCGAATCTAAAAATTTCACTTCAAAAACTTCTGGAAAGTTTTTATTTTAAACATGTTTGAACTTTTCACTGAATGCTCTTGCAGCCACATTTTCCTACAATTGTTTGCGCATGCCTACATTTTAATCATTATCTTAATATGAGTACGTGTTTATTTTGCGGTTACAAGTGGTTAAATAATGGCCACAACAATGATTGTTGTATAACAATAATTTTCAACGCAAAATAGGATCAGCAAAAATTTCTCAACTGCTGGACGCCGTCTCTGCAACGGTGAAAATTGACATAAGAAGTGCTGTCATTTTGTTGTCGGTTGTCATTTTTCGCAGATCTCATTCTCTACAACATTCGAGGACTGTGTGAAAGCTCTCTGTGAATGTTTAGTTTAATTACGTGATGTGGTAGTGTAATTGCACCTTTCGTAACACCTATAATCTCAAGAAAACCAAATTCGTTACATTATTTCTCAAATTCGATTATTGTTTTCCGCCGGTATTGTTTTGATGTTTTAAAATCATTAAATTAGAGGATTAATGAAAACTAAGGATTCATGAATCTTTTGGGATTAATGAATTTCCTGAGGTTTAATGCTTCTCAGTCTAAAGGTTATCAAAGTTTAGTGTATGTTCTTATCGAATCTTTGAGGATTCATGAATCTTTGGATTTGTATGACTCTACACTGAAGATTCATTTGAATAACTCTTTTCATAAGATTCATTCAGCACAGCACTGGAGTCCCTTTGTCTAGTTAAAACTCAAATATCATGATACATCAATACCGTTTTCCGTATACTAATATGGCCAGGCCGTCATACAATAACAAAAAAAAAACCGTATTGAGCAATTGCATCCTATTACGCATCAAAATTGAATATTGAATCATTTTTCACGGAATCAATCAGGATCGTACAGCATCAAACAACTTCGCATTTGGAATTATTTGTCCCCAGGAATGTGGAATGAAATGGATCTAGCTACCGATAGAACGGGGCAACTTGAACGGTTGGCTATTTGTTTGATCTGCATTTAACAGGAACGGCAGCATTATAGATATGTATATTGCATTTCCAGGTGCTCCAGCACCAGCATTATACAGATGATTTCTCCCGAAAGCGACAATTAATTTCCCTGCGAGCTTCGGTGCATATGGCATTTTAGAATGCATTTTGTCTGCACCGGTCGGTGCTGCGTAACCATTAGGAAATGCTTTTTCCGGTGAATTGTTGTCCGTACCGGGTGAAAACAATCCGAGTGGAATCTCGCACACATTGATTGATGCTGCAGCTGGTAGTTATGAATATTTCTAAAATGCTTTGCGTCGAATATGAAACAGCTTGAAATGCACTTCGTTATCGGCGCACTCCGTATTCCACTGATAATCTAGTATCAGAATTCAATCAAACATTCCACCCGTTTGCCACTCCATTCCCTCATCGGCTTTCCCCCAACCAACTGTGCTTAGCCGTTGGAAAAAGGGCTCGTTGGTGGAAAAACCTAGCTTTCCATTCCCGCAACTCCGAGGGCCTGGTATATTTGATTTCACCCCAATGAAGCTTTACCCCCGGTGCGAAGACGACAGTGGTGCGTTAGGGTTGGAATACTCCAACGTTTGGAGTCTTCCCAGTAGAGCAGAGTACCAGAAAGCCAATAACATTTCAATCAGTCGCTGTTGAATTTCAAAAACAAGCTTTCCCTCCCCTCCCTCGGGCAGTTTGTCGTCCACAGTTAGTCACTCAAAACCTCGAACGACGACCCGTCGAAAGCACTCGGGTGGGACGACACTGGGTGGTTGGACGGGGAAATCCGGGCGTAGGGGGAAAACAGGTGAATTCGAAACATTTTTAATATCCTACGTTTCCCTCGTCGAAAACCCTCTTCAAAGGCCTGTCCCCACCCGGTATTGCTCCTTCACCCCACCTCCACCGGTTGCCGTGACCCCAGGTGCCGAGTCTAGATGCGAAAGGTAGGAATGTTAGCTTCATTTCGAGCGCTTTTACCGTTCGGCCTGCGGGGGTTCCCAGGATACCGAACTTCAGGAACCGAATGAAAACTCACGGGGGCTCACCATAGAAACCGCATTCCTGTTTCGGTTCCGTTTTGCTCGCAAACTATCCGCAAAATTCCCCGGTACATACGCCCTTTTGACGATGGTTACCCGGCCATCCTTCAGATCGCCGGGTCTCGGGCTAAAGGGATGTCCCCATCCACCCGGGAGCTCCCCGATACCACGTGCCGCACCGTCAACCGAGCGAGAGAAGATTTTTCGGCGCCCTCTACCAACACGGTCATGCCACGTGCCCGGTACGGTGCGCCGAACTGGGTTGGAAATATTAATAAAACACACTATTTAGATAAAACATTCGAATACAAATTCACCACCTAATTAAATGCACGTGCCCGGGGAAAAATTCAATCAATTCCCTACTCCCGGCAGGTACGAAAGGCTTCAAGGAAAATGATTTGGACGGGTTTTTTGTCGTTTAAAACCCCCGACACAATGGGCCACCAAGCATCTAGCCACTCGCGAAGGTTAAGACTCATCGAAAATGAATATCTACTTCCACTTACTCCGCGGGTTCTGGGCGGGTTCGGGACAAAATGGAGGGAAATAAAAACAAACGCTTCTGCTCAAGTAGTCTTGTGATGCGAGAGTCACCACCGGTTACCGGTCGCTGGGACGGTGGAAAAGGTAGTCGACACTTGTCGGTGGTATGTTGCTGCTGCTGCTGCTGCTGCTGCTACGGATTTCACACAATAAAACGGCAATAATGTTTGTTGTAGCAACGTGCACACACTGTGGCCGATACGGAAGGATGGCTGTTGCGTGTTGGTGCTACACGTGAGGACGGGACCGAGAATCCTTTAGATCAAAGCCGCCATAACCGGAGCATCGCGGGCCACCGAAAGCGGCATCATAAAACGTTCCGCTGTGTTGGTGCTAATGTAGGTACGGTTTTATGTCCATAAGACCTGTCCACAGGCTGTTCGAAAGGCTTTACGCAATGGCCGGCGGGAATAAAGGGATGCGTATAGACACACACACGCACACACAGGGATTGATTTTCTTGGCCTTTGTAGTAATAATCATCGATGAGGTAGCAGGTCCGGACCGGAAAAACGGACCTCGAGAACGCTCGGGAGCATAAAAGGAAACCACCCACCCAGCTATTAGGGTGAGAAGCTTCATTTTATTGTTCAGGTGCATGGGAATGATGGCCGGGATCTTGTTGTTTTCACTATGAAACTGAAAGCAGTAAGACATCACACACGTGAATGTGGAACGTGACGAAAGCACGAGGAACAGTAGTTTCCGGAAGAAAAAAGGGCTGCGTATTTTCGCCAAGTGCCAAATGCCGACAAAAGGCAATTCGGCATTGAATGAAAGTAAAAACTGGTCGCCGGTAAATAATAAAACGGCTGGACGGCAATTAAGGCTAATATGTGGTGTTATTATCACCACCACCAGCCGCTGGTTAACAATTAATCGATTGCCGTTCATTAGTTGAGGGGGAAACGGGAGTCACAATGGGAAGTTGACGGTTTTTTTAAATTCATTCAAATGTGTTCAAACCCAAGCTGCATGAATGAGATTTTTAACTTTTCTTTTGGTTGTCTTGTTTTGTCCTTGTGCACAATTCTCTGCTAAGTACTCAATAGAAGGGGAAAAATGATGTAATCTATTATTGATTTTTTTAATATCATAGAGAAATAAATTATGGTTAACCTAGTTGAAGCTACGAATGAAATTGATTTCATTAAATTAGAAGTTTGTTCTAGCGACCCAATTACGTAAATGATGGGATTGTATAACTCGCTAGGATGTGAAGCTGATTTCAACTTGACGATTAAACTTGACGAAATATTTGAAGACTGCTGTTGAATTGATGTTTAAATGTTCCTTGTGATTTTTTTTGTTAATATTTTCATAACCATCAAATTTTGTTTCCATGTAAAGCGACAATTTGTTCAGATACAGGTCTAGACCATTAGTTATGTTAAGTTATTAATTATATGTTACGTAGGCATCATTCGCGGGATCTCTTAAACAATACATTACGGGAATGAATACGAAACACTATTCTTGTCAGGCGACACTGCACTGACTATAGCATTCTTCAAACATCTGAAGATGGACACCAGATGAAGCTGTTGAACTCTAATATCCAATGGACTTGTCTGATGTGATAGGAAGGCGAAATGAATTTGTTTTCACAAACAATTTCTTCTAAATAAATTATTAAATAACATAAACTATCTTTCAGCGCTTCGCGCCACGCGTTTCATTACTTTTGAATGTCTCGAAGGGCATTTAGAGCGGATCTTATTCTTCTTAGAAAATCCAAGACGATAGATGCCTGATGTTGGGGTTCCAACTTTTATAACGCTTAGAACCTCCAAAGAGTTTATTCCGCCACTGTTTGGATGACGGATTGACATGCACCAATACGGTCAATTGCAACCGCGATAAGGCTTGGGCGTCCTTTCATAATTTGAAGAATCAAATGTCTTTCAACCAATGTAAACTGTGTTCTAGGTTAAGTATAATCTTTTTAATAGCAAGTAATACGGCTTAAATTTCTTTTTTGAATATAAAAACTACAGAACAAAAATTTCAGCGTATTTTTTACAATCATCCTTTCTGTCTACGGCTCAAACAAACTACAGCCCTTTTCGTATAACAAGCAAAAAGCACTTTACAACTATTAAAGCCCTACATAATTCCCAAAAGCCTTTATGAAAGTTTGTTCCAAGTTTGAAAGCTTTAAAGCATCGAAGAGCGCTGTACAGCGAGCAAACCGAAATTATAGCTTATTTTATAGCACACTTGTGGCATAAGTTATACATGCTCTCCGTTGGCGTCGCTAGTATGTGGAGAAGAGAATAATGCGAGCGACTCTCGAAGGCAGCGGTGTTCTGAATCCTTTTTTCATTGCAAACTTTTAGTTAGTTTTTTCCTTTTTGCTGTAACTGTTGCTGTATTATTCTTGATAAAATTTAGAAATCTGTTTTTTATTATTTATTTGTTCTAATTAAACAAATCAATAGTTTTGGTATAGTCTCAGTCTCATAATGGTTGCGACAACAATTGTACCATGGAAATGACATAATATAAACAATGTTATTAAGTTTAACAATTATTTTCTTTTTTATTTAAGTGTAAGTTTTCTTGGAATTATATCTACTTTGGGTACTTCTTTCATTACACGAACTGACTAGATTGATGTAATGGATCGTGAAGAATTTGTTTTCAAACATTAAAATTTCCTACTTTCTATTTTTTACAATTTTAAACATTATGAGTTGTAAGGGTGGAAGTTTATATTAAAATGTTATTAAAATAAGGCCGGAACTTCAGGTGGCCTATTTGCCCAAAATTTGATTTGCAGCAATTTCTTATCATCCGCACGATTGTCCTTACGCTGCAAGTTATTATTTTTTTCAAAAATAATTTATAAACGATATTTCAATAGTACTAAGGTGAGAATGATTTCAACTGTGTACCTTTTGGTTTATCTAAATAATAAAAATGAAAAATGTAATACATCCAATGTTGAAACATTGTTCTATTTTCTCATATTTTCCATTTTTTTACATACTAATGTTTAAAAGTTTATACTGACTGACTCTGCACTATTTTCAGATGATCATCAGTTTGTCACGAAAGAAGAGTTGGCTTTTGTATATCAAAAAATTTGTTTAAATAAAATCAACCCTAACAAAAGATGGAAAAGAGATGCAGATGTAACACAATTGGTTGGTTTGTTTGTTTACTAGTAAACTTTTCGCTTATTTGGCCTCCAAACGGAAGCTTATGGTAAGGCTAAGCCCAACGTAGACAACACGAACACCTTCCATAAAAAAACCGCTGCATTTGTAAGATGTGGCTATTGAACTGGTCTTAGACACTTCTTACTTTACATTCAAACTTTTCTGCATGCTGTGCCGCCTCGGAAACCGCAAACAATGTGGCGTCATTTTCACACCTCTTCAGCGTTTCCTGTTTAGGTACAGGGTCGGGTAGATCAGGTCGAAGATGGCGGCCTGGTACATCTTTTCGAACAATACTGCACAACCACCGTACCGTGTCATCTTATACCATGCCACACGAATGTAAGAAGCACCAGCTTAACACTGTTTAGAAAAATCAGACCCACAACAAGAATTGTGTAAGATTTGAATCCGATTTGAGTGTGTGTGTTTTTTTTCCACGTTGCATCAACTCATACTGGTGACATATTAATGACATGAACAGAAGCAGTACGGTGGTTACAGATAAAAATATGTGCAGTTTCACACCAGCAGGAGCGCATCCTGCTTAAGGTATTGAAAACATAAAATATGTATTTTACAATGACAATCCGGAGATTGGTGTTTGAACCATAAAACAGAGAACATGAGTTATTTTAAACCATATACAGTTTGACAAACCAAGATAGTAGCGCACAATGCTTAATCCATTTAGCCAATACACATTAAGTAATAAAACGTCTTACGCAATAGAGCTACAACAGACTCGAGTTATCCAAGACACAAACCGGGAATACTCAGATCCGATCTTAATCAAATACTACACAAGAGAAAATATGGAAGAACTTCTACAAATTAGTGCCACAGATACGCATTTAGGAAACAGTTTTTACACAATACATTAAAATTTAAAACAAAAATGTTTTAATAAAGAATATAATTAAATATGTACAACAGTTAGATGCTCGTTAATTCTTTACACAAGTAGGAAATGTTTTCAAACCAAGAATCAATGCGTTAACATGGAAATTTAATAGATTTTAACTGATGCAAATTCAGGTCTTTAAGCTCACGGAGCCCAACCATCACGAAGACATAATTTTCACAGAATCTTTAGTTAGAATAGGACAGTAAATGGAAGACGATTCGATATTAATATAAAAAGAGGTACGCGCGAAACCACAGATCAGTCCAGTATAAAGTCTTAATATATCATTGCAACAGTCCTTTCGGAAGCAAAATTAAAGTCCCACTTTATTAGTCAGTTGAGTTTAAACTCCAAATGTGTGAAGAAGTGACTAATGTGTCGATAACTCCATTAAGACGACGAAGACCAAACGAAAGAATTGACTGCAAATTCTATGTATTTAACCAAACATAAACTAAACCAATCTATTCGGCTTGTATAGAGGATATAAAAAGAAGTAACAATTTAGGAAAACAAGTCCATAAAAGAACAATGGTTTTGAAAATCTTCTCTGCAAGCTGTCGTGCTCTTGTAATAAAAATAACATTTTTCTCTTTAGAAGGATTAATAATCTCAAAACCATCAAGCGCGTGCCAACTGAATCGTATCACAGCAGATGATCATTCCGTCTGTTAAGGCGTAAGTAAATCGAAGCAGCTTTTCCATCCATGTTTCAATTAGATCCATCCGATGGTGGGAGAAAAAGAAGCCAGCCTTAGTATGATCCTGTTTCGGAGTTTCCGAGCGCTAACAGTCAAGCCGCCAAGATGCTGGATGTAGATTGTGGATAATCCTCCGAACGATCCTCCAAGCTGCCAAATGTGCAATTTTTAGCACAATATCGAAACACAACTGTAAGCGCCCGGTACTCGTAAGATGATATCTAATCTTTCGGTTGCATTGTTTACTTTAGCCGTGTAAGAAAAACGGACTTACACCCGTAAAGGACTGTCGGTAAGAGGAAGCGATCTGTTTGGCGAAATGTAACAAAAATATCGCTGATGGTTTCGGATATCCCTTTGCCACAAATGCCGATGCCTTTGGTCCTCGTTTTGGTACACAGGGTTCGGTGTGCGGTTACGGTCCAATTGTAAGCGTGCGTGTCAGAATTAGCCACGGTGTCAAAATTAGGCATCGATCGAGGAGCATTATGGGACAGAAAGGAACACATGAAGGGAGAATGAAAAAGGTGCGACGTGTGAGTTTGGTTTGGTTTCATTGCGCGCTGTTATTGTTTGCAGCTCTAAGCCGCCCTTTTAGGGCGAGACACAAAACAAAACGTTGCCAGACCAACAATCCGGACACCGGAAAGGGCTGCTTTCGCCTTGCACGTCAACAAGCTTCTGGTGAGAAGTGTCGTTCGGTTGATGCGATGCACCCGCTCACTCGCATGTGTGTGAAACTGCGTGTCGATGGAAAAAGATGTGTGAAAACGGATCATTAGCGCAGCAGGCGGTGGATTAACACGGCAGGCTTGATTTTCGCAAAAGCACAGAAAAAAACAGTAACAAGGTACTACTCGGCAAAGGTTGTCTGTGTTCGTTTGTTTGGTAGGTTGAGTGTGGTAAGTGTTAATTTGAGGTGTATGTTATAAATTATACCGGAAATCGATTGAAGTGTTTGATTGTAGCCAGCTCGTTTGTTGCCAATCGTGAAAAAGGGAAGCTGTGAACGAAGGAAGAACTTTGTGCAAGACAACTCGTACGAGAAATACGTTAAAGCCACGAAGAGAAACATCGTTGCAAGATGGTTGCCTGGAGAGCGGCAGGTTTGAACTACGTCAACTATTCTAATATTGCGGCAAGGTTGTTACGAAAAGCTTTAAAGCCACCATTACGTGCACAGGCAGCACGGCGGGAAGATTCACACATTAAGCTGACCAAATGGCAGAATGGGAAACCCGTACAAAATGTTACTCCGTAGTTCCCAGGAAAGGCAGAGGCAAATCTTTGTTTTCTCTTGTTAGCGGAAGACAAATATCAATGGCACAAAACATTTGAAATTTTAATGATTTGTGATAAAAGAGGCAGGTGTAGGATTTAATATGATGTAGTTTTTATATGAGTTCGTTCAAAGTTTCACAGATCAATTCCTCATGTGTGCATACTTCTTTAATTCTTCTTTTGTCAAGTACTTAATTCTGAATTCTACATTCCTACTTTGTTTTATGCAAAAAGGGCTATAGCAGTCACAATTTGGTTTTCGTTTTGACCGATGAAATGTAATGTCTTGAGTGCCTGAGATATCAATTATTTGCACTTGTTTATCGATAATACAATTTTGTAATTTTTCTATGTTACAATATTTCTGTCCATTTGGAAGAAAAAACAGTTCTAGATTGACTCCGGTCATTCAGATCCGGTCATTTAGAGCGTGAATATGCACCATAGTTCTTCAAAGTTCGATACACTGATAATCGCTTGGTCTGCTGGTGACTGATGAATATATTCAGCATCAGATGGATGGACATTTCGGTGATATCTTTATCTTTATATATCTTTCTTTCGGTGATATCTTTATCTTTATATATATATCTTTCCAATTACAATCGATTAGTGGGCACTAGTGTCTTTTATACCTCTAAAGGAGATACATCAGTAGTATTGTTTGTAATACAGTCCGTAATAAAACTATAAGATCAAGATTTTTTTTTGAGAATATATGACAGAGTTAAAGAGATAGATAAACATGATGTTGTAAAAAGCTGTATAGAATAAAAATATACATTTTCTTTAATTTTTGAATCTGCTTAATAGGGATCACCAAACATTAAAAACATGTTCAGAAAACATATTAACATTATTCGAGAGTTGGTTAAGTTAACCATAATGATTACCCATTTTTAAAATGGTAATGTGCTAAAAAGTGGTTCGGTGTCAAAGGAGATAGCGGCGCTGGTCTCAAACGGCAGGACTGTAGTTCGAATCCCATCTGAACCGTTCCCTCATACTCAGGACTGACTATCCTGTTGCGGGGTAACTTCTAGTCAAGGAAGTCAGAAATGGCAGGCCAAGACCTCTCGAGAATGTAGTGTCATAGAAGAAGAAGATGTGCAAAAAAAATTGATCTTCGTAAGTGGGCGTAAGATAATTTTTACATCGAGCTTTTTCCAAGCCGGAAAAAAATATAGTAAAGTGTGCGTTAAACTTGAAATAAATTGAGATGATGTATTCTTATGATGATGCTGCTTACAAATTATAGGGTAACTGTAACTTAGAATACCTGCTGTTATCCTAAATCTAAACTTGATGTAGTATGCAATTTAACATTGGTTTGGAGACATTTCCTTCCCCGAACCACGTTATCCCGGGCACCTTATCCCAAGTGCACTCGGTTGTACGGATGTACTTTGTAGAACATCATGCTTTAATCATTTTTACTTAGCTCTCCAATTTTCCCAATTATTAAAAAAAAACTAATGGCCTTATAGTTAAAATACTAACTGAATATAAACGTCTTCTGAAGAACGACCATGAGGCAACGGTCATTTTATTTGATTTTGGAATAAGTTCACTAGTTCTGTACAATTTATGTTTCTTGAAGATGCTTTACAAATTGTAATATTAATAGTTGAATTATTAATGAAGGTTCGACCTTTCCAACCCTCCAATGATTGAGGTCCACTTCACATTTATTCATCTCAAATTTGATCGGGTTCCATAACCCTGGTGTGACGGAAATCGTTGATTTAAAATCATCACTATGGTTACAATCGCCCGCGTATTCTATTTGTGCACCAGTCCACACGTCTGCACTACCGGTTTTGTCGTCCTTCAGTTGATTTAACGATCAACTAACGCTCAAATCATCCGTTAAATTGAACGTGTGGCGCCAAAAGCACACAACCAGCCAAGTGCCATTGAAGTGTTCCTCCATCTTGTGGCGGTATGATCGAAGCTAATCTGCCGATTTCACTTCCACTAACACACTGCTCAAGCATATCCGTGCGGTAGGAGTAATGAAATTTTGCGGTAAGGTTCAATGCGATTCGCGATTGGACGAGCACGGTTCGTACGGTTGGAAATCGAACCGAAACTCATCTTGGGAGATTAAATTGACGTACAGATCGTATAGTGGATGCTTTAAATTGGTGGGGGTAGCAAAAAAAACACGAACGCTCAAACGATGATGATTCGACAAAACGATGTAATTTCTTTTTTACGTTGGGAAATAAAGTTCGTTTTAAGCGATGGAGTCATACGCGGTAGTTTCATGCTGGTTAGAAGATTGTAGCATAAAGCGTTTTCAGATAGCTCAATACGATATGTTCTGAAATGTACGGATTCTGTGTGATTTTAAGTCTAAATATATGCAATGGTAATTGACCATATTGATTTACATCTACAACTTAAAACACATGGTAAAAAATATTCAACTAGTTGAGCAAGAGGATGCTTACATAGCTATACTTTAATGAATAAATAATATGAGCATTAGCTTCGTAACTTCCTCGTCCTAACTCATCTTCGAAGATGAAGGATATTGGAAAATGATTTTCAAAAATCATTACCTAAACCAACGTAAGGCTACGGTTGGTCTGGGGTTTCATCTTCATCATCAACATTTCGGCCCCATAGTATCTAAGCCGTTCGAACGATGGTAACGATCGTACGTTCAGCGACGATCGATCAACGCACGCTCTGCTCCGCCCATAATGAATGTGTCCGGTCATTAATTTAATTTGACGATGGAAAATCAGCGGCCTACGCGCGTAATTTATCTAATGAAGATTGAAAGTCCGCGCGCGCACGCTCCCTCTCGCACACAACCTCTCGCTTGTCCCTTTTCGTACGATGGAAGGCCCCATCCATTCGTCCATGGTACGTTCGGCGTGTTATAAAACACGGTCAGAAGACATCTCCGGTTCCGACGGAAAGCCATGCCTCCACAAACTCTTCAGCGATGCCCTCGACTCGGGATAGTGACCATAAACAATTACTCTAATTGATCCGCTTCGGTTCGAGCTGGTCCGCTCCTCCGCCCAGTACTTACGCGTGTATAGCGTGCCCCTCGAAGCCGGAATAGAAAGCAAATGGAGATGCTTGCACACCTGAATTTCATTGGATTAGCTTGCACGGCGCACGTGGATGGGGCAGAATAGGAAATAGAAGCATGGGCAGAAGTAAATTGACGATCACGGTGGATGGTGGAAATGTTAAAGTACCTGAAAGACATGATAATTAGCCATGATCCATCCAGCATGCTGGTACGAATCGATCGATTGCCCTTGCCGGAGGTGACTTCGAAGGAAAATGGTTACATTTTCAGATTTCTTCTGGGCGCTGTGTACAGGATGTTTAATGGTTGCTGAACTTGATGTATGTGACGTACTGAACTAACAAAATGGAACACGGTGATAAATCTAGTGCAATAGATTGCTTCGTTGAAAAATATCTTCAAAAGTGCCAACAATCATTAATCCTTGAACGCAGATAATCCTTGCGTATGCTTTAAGTACGTACAATTTCGTAAAAATGTTCTAAATACTATCAAATATTCTAGAAAGTTCCATAAACAGTGGCGGGTTTAGCGATACGCAAACAGCGGTTACAGTTTAAAATATGGTTTTTCTAGACAAAATCAAGACATCTCTATTTGATTTGTATGTTGTAGATGAACTAAACAACCTCTCACACCCTTTTCCTGATGATATATATCTGTTCCTATTTTTAATTCGCCTTTGACAGGTAAATTGCAAGAAAAAATCTTATGTTCTGGAACGCAGTGTCCTAATCTCAGCTGTTGAGACACAAATAGACTTTCGCGATTCAAAGTATTGGAGCAATGAGAAGTAGTTAAGGATTGCTACTTGGAGTACTGAAACTCAAGCTCAAAGAGCATCTACAAAAGTCGTACCAGCCGATATGTAATAGTTACTTAACTGCGGGCAGTTAACTGAATCAATAAAGATTCAGTATCAATTACCGCGATATATTTATATTCAGTGGAGAATGTTTGCTCTCTCCTATGTATCGCGGAAATCTGCAAGTTTATCAATGAACTGAAATTGATTGATCGGGGCTAACAATAATTTTAGTTTAAAGCAAAACCCGTCACTAGCCGTAACGAAGTTTAAGAAGTAGACATGAGTACCTATTTGTTTGAACTGTTTTTGTAATTGTGGGTTTTGAGTCTTGATTTGAGATTTGTTTTGTAATTGATTCATTAAAGTTCTATTTACTTGTTAATAATGTTTCCATTGTTACTTTGAGTCGTTTTTTTAAATTTCTCTAGATCTCTCCTTCTTCTTTAATTTTCCTTATTTTAGTCTGGATTAATCTACCATATATTTCCTATGAAAAAGTGTAAGAATCATGAATATGAGATTTCTGATTGTTTTTTTTTATCCTTTTTTATGTTATTGTATTTTGCTCTAGGTTATTAAATTGTTGTTTTTTTCTTGTTAACAATTATTGTTAGTTACATGAATGTTTGGCTTTATATCTTTGCAAACTTTTTTCTTTTCCGTCAACTTACTTAAACACGGTTTCATATTTAAACTATATTTTGTAACTCTACGCATTTTACTGTTATCCATAGAAAACTTCCTCTAATTTATTGCCTCTTAATTTATCATATCCGTTTTTATTGGCATGTTGCATTTCGCAACCGTTTCTATCTGTTGATTTTCCAAATTATTTCCACAAATTGCACCGAAAACAATACCGTATTAACGGTATTACACTATCGAGGGGCTTTAACATATCTGCTAATTACAATCAAATCAGTAAGTTTTGATTCCATCGATTAGGCTTTAAGTCAACTTCATTCTAACAGATGGCAATGACACGATAAACATCTTTCCTTCGCTCCACTCCACAACTAGCTTCTCACCGTGCCACGGGACGCTCACCAGCATCATCATCACCATTTCGTTCGGCCCGATTTACCATCACGAACGGCAATGGATTTGTCAATAGGTAATGAAACTGTTAGCGTTTGCACGCGCCACCCCGCTAAGAAAACGAAATAATTTGATCAAAATCTCTTCAACAATTGCCCCGAGCGAACGAGAGCAGCGGGTGACGTGGCGGGGTTGTGAACGCAAAAAAAAGGCAAAACGAAAACTTTGTCCCCGTGACCCCCGCGTTTTGACCCCGCCATGGGGCGCCATATTACTGCGTCCCGTCCTTCCCATCATCGATCAAATGTTAACCCGTAATTATTAATTTTTGCGACAATGTAGTTTTCTGCGCTCGCGGCCCCTGCAACTGCACCGTTGTAGCCCGAAAGGCACGAGCCTCGATCGACAAATGGTGCTCGCGCTCGTTGAGATTGCATCTTTGATAAGCTTGGGTTGTAGAGCGCACTGTGCGTTTTTTGGGTTATACAATTAGACAGATGCTAGAGGTCCTACTGTGGTTGAGGCAGCGTGAAAATTATGCGTATAATCGAATGGCACCACATGCGACCGTTGTTCCACGTGCTCGTTTGCTTCAAGCAGCCAGGCAAAAACATAGTTTCTAGTAGCAATGTTTTGGGGGTGTTGGTAAATCGAATGAACCAGATGAATAAAGCAATAGGACCAAAAATACTATTTTGCTATTGATTCGATGCTTTCCACGAACGGAATTTTGGAGAAGGTGCGAAAAAACACAAAAGATATAAATGTGACATAAATCCTAAACAAACGATGGTTTGTAAAACTTCTAGTCCTGTTTCTGTTCTAATTTCTTTTTTAATCGATCAATTTCAATATTTAGATTGAACCAAACTATTTGGGTTCAGAACATTCAGATTATTATGGTTGTTTAACCGTTATATTAATTACATTTTCATGAGCAAGATATTATACTTCATTTGTTTTGTTTCATATATTCTTTCATTGAATTATTACAGAACCGTATTGTTCTGTAATTGAGCAGATTGGTCCATAATCTTGGTAATAATAAATAAGTTGTTTCAATGCTGTTTTTGTCTGTTTGTCTTATCTCGAAAATTTCTTTCTATAAAACTATGTAAGACTTCAAAAAATGGTTAAATTAATCAAACCCTTGAGGGCGGTCCGGTGGCCGAGGAGATAAACGGCGCCGGTCTCGTACGGCAGGACCGGGTTCAAATCCCATCCGGACCGATCCCCCGTCAGTCCCCGTGAGGACTGACTATCCAACTACGTGGTATCATTTAGTCTAGTAAGCCAGCAATGGCAGGCATGACCGAGTAGGTCGTTAAGCCAAAGAAGAAGAATCAAACCCTTGTCTGTATTTTTCCCTTTACCACATGTTGTTTAAACCACCAGAATACATAATATTGTATTGATAGCATTACCGTAATTTCAACAAATTTATGCTTGATAGTCAAGACTACTCGCTGACATAGGAAAATCCTCCTAAGTACAAAAAAAATATCCAAACTTAGGTGTCGTTTAAGTCGCAATATGCGCAGTTTTTACGCAGGCTTCTTTGTATGTTAAATAGCATGGTTGCGATTGATATGTTAATAGTAGTAAACAGGTAAAGGCAGGATCTTTGCTCGGAAGAGATTCTCGAATTATTGATGTTCCTCCAAACGTTTTTTTCATGATATGTTTGAAAAACTTTATCATTATTACTGACTTTATTATTACCGGCCAAATTCTTGAATAAAAATAAAATAATCGAGATTAGGGCATCATGTTAGGCGGTAAGATTTGTTTAATTTATTACAATGAAGATTTATACGTTTTGCCATTCGACTATTGTCATGGAGGAATCGAAATGAATTACCGTCCTACCGTGCTCGGCACCCTCTTTTAAGTCTCGAAAGCCTCAGAACTGACTGACTGACGTGATAAAGCACTAGCTCTGTAAGTCGCAAACTTGCTTCATGAAACGATAGTTGCATCAAGATATTTAAAAAACCATAAACTTACGTGTAAACAGACCCACCATTATATATCGCCAGAACATACTGCTTGAAATTTAGGACTAATTACGGCTCAAAGGACCCAGTACCGGTAATGTCAGGATCTTTTAACGACGTATTTACACATTTTGATTTCAATGAACCGATGAATATATTTAGCGAACGACTGCATTTCATGGTAAAAGTTTAAATTATTGTATTATTGTATGTTAATTGCATATTGTATGCTATTTATATATGCTATTTTATACCTAGTTAAGCCAATGTATGGCAGACTAACGAAATAATAATAATACACATTTTTATAGAATTTGAACTTAGTAGTGAATAATATTTTTAAAATATTATTGTTTTTTGTTGGCAAATATTCACAAATCTCGTAAACAAAAAACAAAAACAATAAAATTTTCTGTATAGTTGTTCCAAAACTAACGATCGATCTTTGCTCTCCCTCTCTCTCTCATTTACGCATAATAACGTAGCTTCCTCAATCACGCAACTCTAAACTATATACGAAACATTTTATATTGCAGTACCGGGATATACACAAGCACACACGAAAACTGCAACTGAATGAAGCTCGTTACTGCATCCCACCAGCAAACTCATCGCAGCTCAGCACAATAAGTGAGTGAAAACAGTTTTGCACCGTACGTAAACTGCACAGCAAATTACATTTTTCACACTAACCACGTACTGCCAACTGGCGCTAGTATGCCTCCAGAGAGTATTCAACCATGTTGCACCATCCCGTACAAACATACCATGGCTCTGTGTGTGTGTGTGTGTCGCCATCGATTCACTATTCGACCAGGAACGAGCATTCGCGGGACCCGACTGATCAGGTGGGTGTTAACGGCCAATCGTTAAAGAATAGCTCCTCATCAAAAATTGCATACAAATTGATAGACGGTAAATAAAATATAAACTAAATCAGAGCTGATTGTCCATTTTCTCTTCTCCATTAGAGGTTGGTTGTTGTTATTCTGTTACGACAAGTGCATTCAATTCCCTTTCATTGGATGGGCAAAAAAAACACACACACATAAAGAACAACTTCCCCCTGAGGGAAAAGAAATCGCTTTGGAAAGTGGTCGCTAAGCGTAGGAAACGTGGCTACATCATCATGCTTGCGGGGTTTAGTTCGGCGAGATATGGGCCTTTGCTTTTACCGATTGGTGCATAAAATAAAATAAGTAAATAAATCCATCCAGAAAGCGGAGTTCGAGGCTCGCACGTCGCGATGTACTGTAAACGTCATACACGTTAGCATCGTAGTTTGGCACTACCGGCCTACCGTGTTTGCCATCTTCCCGCCCGTTGACGGGTTTGAAGCTCGCGGCAAAACCGGCCATCAACATTCCAACTAAAATTGAATCAACAATATCGATTGATCGACGACAGAACCCACAGTACCCGGGAAATACAGGGGGCGAGATTCTCGCAGCAAGAATTATGTCCTCACCGCTAGGCGAAGGTGAATCGGCGAAGCATTCTCATAGAAGGCATGGACCTCAAAGTCAAAGAAAACACACCGACACCATCCCATCCCCTCCTCGTGACAGGGAATTCAATTTTGAGCGAACCTTTCTCAGGCGTCCTTTTCCGAACGCGGGAACGGCACCAGAATGTACACCGGAAAATCCGTCACCGGAAAAATTTGGGATGAGATTTATTATCTAAATTCAATTTACATTCTGATGGTTCGCATGCCGGACCGATTTGGACGAGACAACACGTCGAAGGTCGCAGGGTAAATGTTTGATGTGATTTGGGGTCCTTTACTTCGCACGATTTGGAGATGTTTTTTTTTTCTCTCGTACTTTCTTTCCTGTTTTGTTCGCTTTTTGTCTCAAATTGGATATTTTCAATTTTGATTGTATCAATCATTGATGCTTGCTTTATTGGGTTCGATTCGTTGTCCGTGTTGGGTTTATGGATAGGGGTTTCTGTTGTTTCAGAATAAAGGTGTTTTATAAGTCACGTTTGAAAAACACTTGAGATTGTTATGCTATGGCATTTTTTTATGTTATCCTCCATCTTACTCACTTTAGGCTGTATTCTAATTTATATTTAAAGAACAATTTACTGGTTTCATAACAAATATAGCATGAAAAGCTCACAAAAGCATGATTGTGAAAAAAGATTAAGTAAACGATAAAATTGAATTAATAATCACTATTTTCCAGGGCATAAACTAGGAATAAAGAGTGTTTATAGGGAAAAACTGTATAAATCCTTTGAATACTCCTTTGCGTTTTAACTCACTTACTCAATGGATTGACCAGCGAACCATTAGAGATTTAACTCACTCATTAAAATCTGCGAAGTTCAATCGCTAAAGAGAATGCAAAAACGTCTTAAAAAATGTTCTTCCTCAGTTGACTCCGTACATTTATTTGCACGTTTCAACACTCTCATTTATTCCTGCTCAGTGTGCACATATCTATTTATTTGCTGAACACTAGAACGACCCAGATTGGTAATGTGCCACTTCGAACGGATCAGTCACTGGTTGGTTTCAGTCAGGGACTGGTTATTTTTGCGAACAGATTTATCGAGCTCTATTTCTAATTGGTTTTTTTAATACATTTTTTATCTTAATTATGTAATTGTTGTGAAAAAAAGATATTACTCATCAATGTAGTGCAATACAGCGCTTAATAGGAATATACGAACACCTTAGATTTAGTATAAACGAAGAACTAAAAGATTTAACTGATATTAAATGAAGAATAATAATTTATTGTTCTTTACAACTTACTAAAACATCAATTCTATACTTTGAGGCATTACAATAGCGGAGAAACATATTTCCCGCAGATGTTCGTATAGTTCTGTTACATGGAGGAATTTTGCATGTGCCTAAAAAAAAATTAAGTGTGTATAAAATTATAATTGTGTGTAAATAAATATGTGATCAAATATTCTGTACAATTTACCGCAATATCAATTTAAACTAACTCTTTGAGCTATTCTTTCATTATCAAACAACAGGTATTTGCATAGTTCTGTTAAGTACTGTATTTAGTTGAGTGAACAATCATAATTCATGGATCTTACGGACGGATGAAATAAGAATTATCAAAAACCGCTGGCCACCGGCTATTTTCTGGGGATAGTTCATGTTGATCCTGGGTTTAAAAATTACGCTACAATGATAAGTGATGTTGTTCTATGTTAGTAACAAAGTACACAATTAAGACAGAAACAATTGAAAGTATAAATTCGATAGAACTTTAAAAACATGCCCTCAAAAATTACTATCCATTTTGACAATTCTCGTCGAAATGACACAAACGTAAGTTTTGTCCAATACTAAGAACATTTTTAAATTCCAATAACCAATTTTTTGAAGTTCTAGAAAATACATGCTTTGAGATAAATAATTGTCAGATCTAAGCATTGTAAAATCGAAAAAAATTATCTTAAAAAATATTTTGCTTTCAAAATCCGAAACCAGTCAAAATGACTGGTAGGTCGTTCTCGTGTCAACCGTATGTTCGACCTCACTTGGAAGAGTGTATTGCAGAAGCTCATTTTACTATTCAATTCCTATTCATTTTCTAATATTTCCTAGTAGTTATAGGATATCTTAAGTTATTGGATTCATTTCCACAATTGAATAATAATCATAGAAGTAATAAAACAAATTCAATTTGATTTTACTGAAGAATATCCATGAAAGTCAAAAATTCCGTAAAGAAATACCCATTTCAGAAATCCCTTCATGTCCAGAATTTGCATCATAATATATTTTTATGATTCAATCAAGCGCACTAGAAGCAGAACTAGTCCCAAAGCACCGATTCCGCTTCGATTGATCGAAAAATGGTGATTGCCTGTTGTGGTTATGATCAAAACTTATCCACTTTAGCATCACTCTAATTCAATCGATCGATACATTATCGCTTCCGGTTGTTCTCCGATTGGCAGGAGGCCTACGCAGCAAGCTGGAGGCCAAGTGGTAGCTGAGACCCGTGTTTAGTGCGGCGTGGTAGGGCTTAAATAAAATATAGAAAAAAGATAAAGGTCTATCATCGTGCCCGAAGGGTGTGTAGATCGAGGAAGTCCATCCGTCCGTTGACTCCTTCCATCATGCACTGTGTGTGATTTTGTACATGATTGTGTGGGTATCCAGTAAGAAATACAGAGAGAGAAAGAGAGAGAGAGAGAGAGAGAGAGAGAA
>KB663633.1:5604196-5677259 GCA_000349025.1 Anopheles minimus | reverse complement strand
TTGATTGATTTGATTTGCTTCCAGGCCTCCAATACGGGCGGACGTTTGCCAGGAGTCAGGTATTTTGAAACACCCGTACGACCATAGCAAAACCACAGAACGATGGTTGGGGGACAGATTGGGTCTACAAAGTGCGGTGTACCATCGTTTTAGGGAAATCAATTTCCGCCATTTGGCAAAAGGTGGAATTTTCTATCGCACCGCCCCACGATGCAGCACCACATTCGAGCGCATCGGACTACCGGGGCCCGGTGCATCCGGTGCAGTTGGCGAGACAACCCAGGCGCATCTACCACGATGCAGCTCGAAATGCGTAATTTGAATATTTTCTTAATTGCTTTACAATTCAATTAGAACGCCCTCGCCCGTTGTCACCGTGTCTCCGGTACTGCGGGGAACGGTTCGATTTTCATTTTGCGAGGGACAGTTTTCCGCAACGAGCTTGTGTCTGTCGGGATGGTCCGCTTTCCATGTTCATTTTCTCCACTTTTAATGGACGGTGGGGTTGTTCGTGGGGAGTAAATTAAATGGAGTTTTTAGGTACGCGAAGGGAGGGGATGTGCCCACGGGAGGGTGTTGGTTCACTTTTCGCAGCATCTCGTCCCGGTGCCGATATTCCTTTTTCTGGGGATAGGATGTAGCAGATTAAAGAAAGGGCAAAAGCAATTAAAGCAAGTTAAATGAGCGATAGAGAATGTAGAGTTTTTCTCTCCTTTTGTCCGCTCCGTGACACGCAACTTCGATCGACAAAATCATTGCAGATTGGGTGCGTGTTCTCTTCCGAACTCAAAAGGAAGCGAAAAAAAGACAGTGGGTCACTTTCGAAAGTATTTGTATGTTTCTGCGAAAGCACGAATCATCAGAAGGACAATTACGGTGCAATGGCAGTAATTAAAGTGACCGATCGTTTGTTGGACCATATAGCGATCGTTAGGTCTAATTTTGTTACACAAGGATATGAAGCAGGCAATGAAGCAAACATTTGCTGCACAATTGTGGGTAATTTTCGGACGGATTGTACTCGACAATTGCGATGATTGCTGTTTGTGTAGGTAAAATGCAAATTATCGACTTAATGAAACACTTATCACCCTCCCGGCGGGGGATGATTGGTTGCCGAATTTATATCGCTTCGAAAGTGTACGAAATCGATCAGTTCAAATTAGTTCACTTATGAAAGGTTGTTATTAACAATGAGAGCACCAAAACATGGTGCTATTGTAACTTGTATCTGCTTGAAAGTTGTTTATATGTTTCATTGAAACGAAATATAAGTGATACTAATGTATACAAAGTATTTATGCAATACACTTGTTTCCAACATCCGTATATATATTTGATGAAAATATAAAATTAGAATTTAGAAAATGATAAACGTATTGATACTATTTATGGGTGAAGAGTAAGTCGCAACTTAATTGGTTTTACTAACTTACATGTAAATTTTCCTGCTCATAGGTGGCTGAGACAAACTTAATCTAAATCACTTAGCTGTTAATCGGTTTGGCGTATTCGAAATCAAACAATAGAATTGAAATAACTTCGAGAAACTTCATCTAGCAAAAATATTTTAATACACTAACTAGCAAACCTAAACAAGCCCAGAATATGCAGCATTGGACTTCTCCACCCTACAAAGAACTGGACACAAATTTGCTAAAATGTACATTGAAACAAGAATCTAACAGATCAAACAGTAATAAAAAAGGTATTATTACATAAAGAGAAGAGAAAATTAACACTCGAATCAAGAGCCGTTAAAAAATATGAACATTAACAATTCCGACAAATATTCACAAATGGGAGCAAAATGGGAGAAATTCATTTAAATAACGAAACAATTATGAATAAAAAAGACTTTGAGCTGGGAAAGCTTCGACTTCCCAGAAGGCTTTTAAAAAATGCATTCCTTTTGAAATACTTTGTTGATTAGGTGAATTAACTAAGCATCAACTCACATGTTTGACTAAGAAATATGACATACGAAATGTAGTTTTTGTTTGAAAATTAAAAAAAAAAGTAATTTGACGGCCTTCAACACGTCAAGACCGGCTCCAAAATCGTATAAAAACTGTATTGGAAAGGATTTGAAATATATTCAATTTTGTAGTTGAGATGTTTTTTTTTTAAATTATTGGTTCAAAAATCTAATGCTTTTAGTCATTATAAGCCTCCCTTTATTTGATTTTTTTCAAATTTCAAAATATTCATGCTTTTGTCTGTCCATTAGGTTTCAAAAAATATGAAACATTATCTATTAATTCCTTGATAATCTAAGCCCTTAATTTTTACAAAGATTTCCAAGACAAAATAGAAAAGCGCTAAGTGAACCAGCAATTTAAAAAAGGATTCAATACAAAAAAAAATAAAACCAAACAAAAAATATTATTTAGAAGTAATACGAGTTTTTATAAAGCTTATAGAAAAAAACATTATTAGGCACGTATAATAAAACGAAGTTAATAAAGCTTTCAATAAAACAGCACATTGTATCATTCTGAATCTATCACAAAACATTTAATTGACAAACACCTGGAAGCAGTTTGCTTTATAAATCTCAATAAATCCTCCTGTTAATAACTATTTTATTATGATTTTCAGAATTTAGTTTACCAAAATCCATGTTTTTCCTACTTAGTTTACATGCATTCTTTCGTTACTTCCAAAGTGCTACCTTCGTTAACAAATTATTAACCGAACCCTTTGCTACGAACCGACACATCTGCAACACAAATGCAATCAAACGGCTTTTCAATCAAGCAAGATACAAATTAATTGCTCATGGGATTCGAAAAAAAGCGACATGTAAATGCTCGGGGAAATGTATGTTTTCTTCATTCGTCCCGTAATTTTATTTTACTTCCCCATTTAGTGTAACATCATCGAAAATGATATCGTTTCGTTGCTGTCTCACCTGGGCATATTCACCAGCTGTAGCACCAAAGGCTAATTTCTCAATTTCCCAATCCGCTGGTGACAAGGACAGCGACATGGCAGTGATACATCGTTGCTGATGAGGCTGATGAGGCTTGATCCGATGACGAAAGAAACAACCTCGACGATCGACACGAGGTGGAAGAGAACGAGAAAGAGAGAAAGAGAGACGTTTTGATTCGAGTAAGCAAAAGGACACAGCAGAACAAATATTGTTTGAACCAACAATTATCGACTCGCTGGCAAAAGGAAAGATCAATGGGGTCGTGGGTTTGCAGGTTTTGCGAGGTTAAAAAGAACCTTCCAAAGCGAACGCCCGGGAGCGCCCCTCACAATGGACACACCCGTGTCGCTGTCGGGTGCATGGCAAGGGGACGTCATGCGGTGAAAATCATAGACCAAACATGTTTTTCAGTATTGTAACGAAGTTGTCGCAAGGCGCGACCACGCAAACCCGCTTCCCAGCCGTACATGGCTTGATCCTGCCCCGAGAGGGTGTTTGTGACAGGCAGGGCGTGTGAGTGTATCGAGCCTTGGTTCGTGTAATCGGCCAAGATATATCTTCTGTCCCGAACCGGTAGAAATTGAATTTTTCAGCTCTTTGATTTGAATACCCAAAGTTTGCTGGGCGGACAATGTATTGGGACATGGTAGCATAATACCCACACTACCTTGAACCGCAGGCCGTTACAAAATTTAATTATACGTTTTAAAAACACGGTGTAAACTCTTTTCCCCGGTGGAATGATCCGTTTGCCAGCCGATCATGGGAGAAAGGAAGTAGGAAAAAGGATTACATCTCACAACCCATTTCCACCCAACATCGGAAATGGATACGTTTATAGCGAATGGAATTGGAGAAAAGATGCATCAACTGCTCGCACTCTTGCTCGATCCTCTGCTTATGAATGTGTGAGTTTCAAAAACAGGATTCTTCCAGGATACCACGCAGAGGAAGACAAATTGAATTGTGCGGAGTGCTTTCAACGGTTTTTAAATTAGCAAAACGAACCGCAAAAAAAATAAACCCAAACGAAACCGAACGCTGAATTGGAACCAAATGAATTGTCAAATCGCACCACAGGGTGCTGGCTCTAATTGGTCGAATTATGATCCTGTCCGCAATGTTTGACAGAGGCGTATTAGCGTTCGTTTCGTAGCGGAACTGGTACAGTTTCGTCGTTCGAAGTTTGTGGTGAGGTGAAGCAATTCAAAGCGGTGTTTCCGGTTCTATTTTACGGAGCTACAGCAATCACTACCATGCAGAAGTGGTAAGAGAAGTTGTATTGATGCTTTAAATATGTAACACTGGTGAAATATGTTAGCTGTATATTACAGTTTTGAGAGAGAGGTGTTGAGTTCCAGTGGTAAAGTTAGATCTATTTTTGGCGTCTTTTCAAGTAGATGTGTAATATGGTAAGTTACACAGTAGCGGAACAAACGATAGGCTAAATAGGCGATCGTAAAAACCCCCGTCGGTTGAGACACAATGAGTTATTGACGTGGTCTATCATTCCGTTTAGGTCATCCAAGGGGTTTGATCTGCTACTAATGCTGCATTCTGCTGCTTTTTTCAGAATAATGTTCTGAGTAAAATTAAATTAGTACGGAGTGTTCATAACTTACAATTGAATTGTTGAATTGGGTTTCACTTTTCAAATGTGAGTGTTGTGAAAGTTTTGAACAGAATCGATTTCATTCTGTATAGGCTCAAAAAAGGTGGAGAGATTCCACATCTACCTCTAACAATTCCAGTTCAACTACAAAGGTTCGTTGAAAATGATAAACGTTTTATTTGTTTGGTTCAAGTGAAATTTGTCAAAAAATTTAAAAATGACTCTCTGATTACAACTGCAGAGACTCAAACGGCATTGGATCCCGTTCGGATTGCTGCTAAAAAGAAATGAAGGAACTATTCTTTACTGCAATAAACAAGGAGTAAAAGAAACGTTAAATTTAGTTTGTCTCTTTTGTTATGCAAACCTTGATAAAAGGTTATGCAACATCTTGATTCAAGATTATATCACCTTTACTCAAATTATACAATGCCATAATCCTTAGGCATATTGTTAACAAAACTTTATTTCGATAATTTTTCTCAATCTCAATGAAATGGAACATCATCATCATCATCAAAGAATCTTGAAACTGGGGCTCGGACGGCGACGCTCTCGAGGTAGTAGAGGAGTGCTGCTACCTTGGAACGATCGTAACTTCGAACAAAAACATCACCAGCAAAATTCGAAGGCGCATTGTTCAGGGGAATCGTGCCTGCAACGGGCTCCACAAACTCCTGAGATCCAGAAGACTCCAACTGCGCACGAAATGCACCATATATCGCACACTGATACGTCCGGTAGTCTTCTACGGACACGAGTCCTGGACTATGTTGGCGGAGGACGCCATTACGCTCGCCTATCTTTGGTGATGTATCCTGACGGTGGCCAAAAACGGAATGATACTTTTTTTGGGGCACGTGATGAGGATGTCGTACTCATGCTCCACCAGGAAGTTGTTCGTCTGCAATCCGTTCGGCATGACGCGTAGAAGTCCAAAGCGTGCTCGATCGCTGGATCAAGTGGAGTTTAATCTTAGGGAGATCGGTTGCAACCTTGGACCGACTGGAAACGGATTAGCAACCTGGCCAAGTCATTCAGACGTGCACAATAGAGCAGACTATTTACGAAGAGAATATCGATATGATACATACATTCGTCATTGAACATAATGTTCGAAGACAAAACTGGAACTTTTGAGTATTAAAAAGTGTGGCAAAAGAAGCGTGAAATAATAAACACTTCCTTGTTTCAATTCTGAACTCAATCTTAAAAACAGACTCACACCAAAAGTTGTGTATCAATTCTCCTCCAGCATAGCTAGGTTCATCAAGCTAGCTACGATAAGTCCAGCATAGCTTGGTTTATCAAGCTACAAGGGTAAAATATGTTTTGTTAACTAGCCTGCCCAATATGACAAGGATAATTATGTGGATATTCGAACCATAATGATCTTTTAAAAACATCAACCAAAGAGAGTTGAAATAAAATGATTTTCAGAAGGAATTCCAAATGATGTTTTGCTATTTGTTTATGACAGTATAAGGTTTTTCGTCGTCAGCCTTATTTGAACTAAAGTGCACTAAAGTGAATACCAGGTTCATCAATGATTACCATTATGTATTTTGCCTCATTTCGGAAAAACTCGGCTCTTCAAAGTTACAAATATTGTAGAAAAGTATAGCATAATAATGTGTTTTCGTGATTAATATTATTATTTTATTCTTATAAAGATTTTTTTTTACTGAAAATAGTACAGCTAAACAAGTGGTGTTGTGGCATCGGCGCTGGATCCTCACACGACTGACCGGGGCCAGAATCCTATCCGGAACTCTTCCCCGTAGCATGGACTGACTATTCTGCTAAATGGTAAAATAAGTTTAATACGGTCTTGCCGTCATACTATACGAAAAATATTATATCAAAACTATTAATTACTACTTTATGGTATTCCAACCATGGTAGTCTTGGTGTGCCATTTCGGCTATTCTTTGACTTCAAAAGTAATTAGACTTCCGTCATTAAAGTAACTAAAGTTTGGAATCGCTTTAGAAAGTTTTGTTTCACGTGCGTCAGAAAGCATGCGTTATAACCACGATAGCTTCCAATAACATTGATCGAGCACGGGGATAGTTTCGAAATAAATTGAAGATCATCTTCGTTACCGTATCACTGCTGACCAAACAAAGCGTTGGTTTGCTCGTATCGAACGGAGGGCGTCCAAAACCACTTCAACTGCACTGCACCATAGTTGAGATGTATCAAACTAATTTCAAATCTATTTAACCGTTGCGCACGCTCGCTTGTCTGTTTCTCTGCTCCCGCAAAACCCTATTCCAGCTTCAGAAGCCCTTTTGGAAGATGAACGCATCTCTAGATCCGCATGGGCGAGCGGGCTGGCGCTGAGCTGCATGTGATTTTAATAAAACTAAACCAACAAAATCCACAGTGCATCGATGACGGGCTTCCACGATGCGACAGGCTTCCTGCTTGATGTGATGTTTACCGTCATGTCCCGGCTGGGTGCATGTACCCGTGTGCCTGTGTGACTATACCATCCGATGTTTCATCAGGACCAACCACATCATCAATGTCACTGTTTGGTGGAGGAGCGTGGCGTGTGTCATAACGCTGAGGGACAGTGCCGGAGTTCGCTTGATCGCGCCCATCCTCGTTCGAACCACTGGCGCGTTCTTACCTGCGGTCGTTCTTCGCACGCTGATTGCGACCAAACTTTGGTCAAGCACGTAGCATGTCGCTCACACACGATGCACGAGGGCGCCCAAATGCTAAACAAAGACTCCCCACGTGTGAGATAAAATAATTAAATATATTTTCATTACAATAATGAGTTTGTTTGTAATTAATCTCAGGTACTGCGAGCTGGTGTTCCGTTCCAAGTGTGGTGTATCGTATCCACACGAACGAGTTGCGAAGTGCTCGCATTCTAAGCTACGAAATTGACATTAGGATGGCCGGCGTGACAGTGGACCACCGAAAAGGGCTAGCAGGGTTCGCTTTTGGGCTTGGATGATGCGGCTGGATGTGAGGCCTGGTTGGGCGAAAGTTTGCTTTTCATTTCCCTACATTTATTTATGCGAGCTAGAAATGAGATGATAATAGCACGGCGGACATAATGTGGCCATGGGTAGAAAGGCGATGATTTGCGAGCGCGGTTTGCTTTGAATGTTTTGAATCCGAAAAGGATTTTCATAAATCTCAATTGGGAGCGATGCGTTTGGAAATTGAATATCTTTCCTTTTTTGAGGATATTTAAAATTTTAATAAATAAAAGATAGATAAATGATAAAACTAATCATTGTACGCTTTTTTCTTCTGTTAATCGTAGACGTCGGCAATAAATTACGTAACGATTGATGTGGGGGATACGCTTTAGCGTTACGATTTGTTAAATAGGGGAATGGGGGAGTTTTGCTGTGTGTTATGTAACATCAACTAATATCCTTCTAAAAACTGGTGCATCTGGTGCAGAATAATTCACTGCAGTTCTGCACCGTTCTTTTCGATGTTTTGGCATTAAAACTTCTCTTACGGTTTATATTACAAACCATACAATCTCCTCTAACTGATGTCAGGCTAGTTAGCAGACTGATACATGAAAAAACACATACCACCTGATTGACCGTTAGCCGTTGCCATTGCATCTAATTGTTTTAATTATTTTTGTTACGTACATCTTAAAGTACTGAACATTTACAAATATTCTGCGTATTTTAAAGTACTGTAAAAAAGAAAGCATTCCAGTCTTCATCAGTGTATTGAAAAAAGGGTTAGGAAAATGTAACATTTCAAATTGAAATATAGAACCAAACTCAATGAGGGCGGTCCGGTGGCAGAGGCGATAACGGCGCTGGTCTCGCACGGCCAGTTCGGGGCTCAAATCCCATCCGGACCGATCCCCCGTAGTGAGGACTAGCTATCCAACTACGTGGTATCAATAAGTATAGTAAGCCAGAAATGACAGGCAGGTTGGTCGTTACGCCAAAGAAGATTACTTAAACGCGGTGTTTATTTTCTTCATTTTTTGTTTTCTACTCTTGATTTTGCTATCTTCTATATTAGCCTAGGTAAGTAAAAATTAAATTAATTGTATAATGGTTTCTGAAACTCTATTACATATTTCAATCATTTGACTAGAATAGATAGTAATCATTTTCATTTCATTGGCGAAATGTTGAAGATGAATTTAGATCTATCTCCATGTTTTATATAAATGGTGTGTGGAGTTGGATTAAAAAACCTAATATCCTCACGAATAACTTTGGGTCTTAGGCAATAAGCTACACTTATCAATGGGTTGAAATTGCCTGTATGCTAACGTGCTATTTAAGAATACGAACTATTTTTATTGGTTGAAAAAAAATCTACAGGTGGTGGAAGAGGTCATTCTTGCGATTTATCAGGGAGGTTTCTTGAAGCGTTACGTTTAGTTACAATACGGGGGATGCTGTCTGAAACTCTCAATTTTTGAGTTACGTAATTTATGGACGACGCCGTACTACCTTGTCGTACACCGTATAACGCAGCCAATTTATTTGTGAAGAGAAATTCATCACTCTGCATTATCAGACAAACATCTCGACATAGCGGTACGATTTTGATGCCACTACACAAACAACACTCACCGTCTTCCGTATCTAATCATTCGTCCTGAGCAAGGCCGCTCGGCCTCCTCTCCCCCCCCCCCGCCACCCCCTAAAGGGCACCTTCATCGTTTGGGGATTTACGCTGTACCACCTCAGGGTAAACAATGGTGTGAATAAAGGACGAGAGCACGAAAGAGCGTTCTCTCGCACAATCACGTAACGAAATTAGAGCACATTTTGCAAAACAATTTCCCCGGGTAAATAAATTGAATTTAAAAGTCATTATTAGCATTGCAGAAAATAATAGAGCAGCCTAATGTCTTTTTCTGCTTCACCCCGTACGCGCGTAATGCGCGTTACTAGTGCCGTTACCATGGTGACCGGGAACGATCGTAGCACGTGCAAGCCAGAACTGAGGTTCATTTCTATATTTTTTTCTTGCTTTTTAATCTCAACTCGACATCTTCACGACGACATCGGGTTTCTCGCTTGGTGGTACTAATACGAAGAATTGCTGACGCGCTTCCCGCGTGCAGTGAAACAGCGGGCGCTCCTCTGGAAAATCCTTTGGGAAATGTGTCGTCTTGGAAGGATGCCGGCACCATAACAGCTTTTCCCGTTAGCTTGTCTCTTTGTTGCGACCTCGTTGCCGGTTAGTTTGCACTCCCGCGAAATGGCCGGGGAATGGTTGAAAGGGGTCGCTAAAGTGAAAATAACTTGATTTGCTTAACATTCACTCGATTATGTACGGGAAAGCAGAAAAGAAAAAAACACGGACGGGCTCGTTCCGTGTCGCCATTGTGTTTTATTGGGGTTAAAATGTTCTTCCATTTCGTTGTTTTGCTCTTTTGCGTAATTGAATCTATTGCAATTGTTTTGGATTGCAGAATAATTAGTTCCTTATCTACTGGAATGAGCTTTTTACACGGAATGGCTTTTTACGGCTGTATAGTACAAAAATTAATCACTTGACACTCAAACGATATGAAATAATTAATGAAAATAATTACCTGACATCGTGCAGCTCGCTGATGAAGTTTCAACCTGTCCATTAAAACCTAATAACATCATAATAACATTAAATCGAATGTCAAAAGGCCAATGCGTTGTAATGCATCGGTGTTGCGGTCAGACTGCATCATACCCTGCTGCCCAGGGCTTCCAACAACCGAATGCCTTTCTTGCGTATGCAAATAAGTTTGAATTGAATTAATCGCATGACTGTGAGCTAACACCAATTATTACTAATCATCTCCCATTTTACGCGTTTCGCTAGAACCAACATTGAGTCGATGGCTATCTGTATCTTGCTGCTGCCGCTGTACACTTCCTAGCACGGAATGCAGCCACCGATGCTGGTCCAACCGACCCTGCACCATTCCCGGCATCACTCTCTATCAGACTGAACGCCGCAGCCTTGATTTGGCGCCTTTTGCGTCACCTTGGCCGCGTGGAAGGAGCGCATGAGATGATTGGTATTTTTGATTTCATTAAGATTGCCTTCTCTCAGAGCGTTCGTTCGGAGGGATTTTTCTCACCGGCCATTTGCGCCGGTTTCTTATCGATCAAGGCAAACTTAACCCCGGATCGGACAGGTGCTTTGAAGCAACGTTAATTAATTATTCAATCCGTGACGAGATTCCCGCATCGCTAGCAATGAGTTTGAAAAAAGAAAAGAAATCATTTTCATTCCCACCATCTTTGCCTCGACAGGCAATGAGGGTTGAGGCCTGCATTTTGAAGTTCACGCCATATTTTCCACGGCACCGAACTGCTGAAACAGGTTCGGGTTTGTGGAATGAGTGATCAAGACGCCAACCGCTCTGACAGAAACCTAGGAGGCATTGGAATCTGAAATGTTTGCTGCTGTTGCCGGTGATGACCTGTTTACGGCTTATTCCCGAGTTCCCGTTAGTGGTTGGTGGTGTTCAAGGTTAAGAGCCGAGCAAGCCTAACCAAAAAGATTGGCATTTTGAATTAATTAATTTTAATTTTGCCTGTCAATTTCAATATCAATCTAACGATCCGCTGGGATAAAGGGTGGAGTCACACCATCGCCACGGGTAAAGTGTATTATCAGGATCGTGGGTTCTTCGGAGTATGATAGCTTCGTCTTATACAGGTAACTACCAAATAGCATTAGATACTATGGGGAAGGTTTTTTTTAATTTGGTTGACTTTCGTCAAATGTTCAGTTGTGTTTTTAGTTTTGGACGGGTTGAGAAAGTATGTGAACAAACTGATCTACATAATTAACATTTGTGGTGTTTTCATATTTTTTTCCCAAAAACAATCTCAAAACAATTGTATAGAAGTATTTTTTATTACCTTAACAAAATATTTACTATTTGAAACAAGTGTTTCAGATATTCCCTTATGTTGATGACGATCTCATCAGCATAGGATCTAAAACTTAAAAAGATTTTGTTTCTCACGTTTATTATATAACAAAATAATTGATAATAACGATGAATGTTTAAGGACATCGAGCGGACCAGTACTACAGACAGAAACTTATTTCAAGCCGTATTTTTTTTCTGTCCTGTCGTTGAGCAACTCAAAGTTAATGTAGACCGTAACCGTGTCTCGAAGTTAAGCAGATTATTTCTTATATTGTTTAAATATTATCCTAGCAAATATAAAACATTATTATCATCATCATCACCATCAAAGAGGTGTTGGTCTAGGAACAAATCTTAGTGCAATGTCTACACAAACATACATTAAAAAACATTAATGAACTTGTCACATTTCGATTACAATTTTAACAAGATAACCAATAAAAATAATTTTCATTCATGTCATTTATTTATTAATGTTAGGTCTACATTTAAATGAAATCGAAGTTGACTTACGATTTAGAACTAATCATGATTTTTAATAGTTTTTTGATAAAGTTGTTTTAAAGACCTTTTTTTCCTAATTCAACAGCCAGTTAAACAACCAGTAATTTGTACCGAATTTCGAAATTGATTGACGAATAAAATGTTTTGCATCAAAAACAATGATTTTTCGTTAGGAGCGGTATAGTTCCGTTACAAAGAGCAAATTTCAACCCGGCCAAAATATATGTAATAGCGTGCATAAAAACTAGAAAATAAAATTGAGAAAACAAAGTTCATATTCTTTAAAGTTTTGTAGATCATTATATTTACCTATCTCTTCTATTTTGCCAGAAAATCTCAAAACAGAGCTGATCTTATAGTTACGTTAAGGGGTGTATTACTAAAACACTCCATAATTTTAAAACTGATAAACATATTCAATTTAAAACTGAATAAATTATTGCAAAACATTTTTATTACCTTGCACTTTCGGAATCATTATTAATACATTTTAATAATATGAAGCATTGATTATATTTTTAAATAGGTTTGATAAATAGATGCATTCACATTGAAAATAATTTGTTGCATATAGGCATAACTCGATTGTATAATTTACAGCTCGTCAAAACTAGAGCAATCATTTTGGATATTTTGCAGCAAATCCTTAACGGGTGAGTGAGTGGCACCAACCGACGGTATTTCGTAGTAGGTGAAAAACATAACCAAAAAAAAAAAAACAAGACATTCCGTGAAATAATTGTTTTCCTTCCTTAATGATTAAATTTGGAAGCTGTGCGAAAATATTCCTCCTCCACCAACTCTCTTGTAGATTTTTGTGTGTGTAGAACACTGTGAGATGCTTCCGCATCATCAGTATGGTTCCTACACGAACAATTACGGCTATATCCAATCCTGTTGAGCCTGTTGGAGACACTTTTACCATCAGTTCGACACTCCACTCGCAGCTGCCGTGCCACAACTGCTTTGTCAAGCTACTAAACACATCCGAACAACTCCGCAGAGCTCCGTTTCCATCCGGAATGCAAAAACCCGCATAATATGCAATCCAAGATGAATCTTGCGATTGGTTCATCGAGATAAAAATGACGCCTATTATCTCCGCACGGTAGCTCCACCCATTAGAGTGAGATGAATAGCGTTTATAACCGCGTATATGCAGCTCCAGCATCCATCTGTCACGTACGTCAGCTGTACCAGCAGAACAGCAACTTACTGCTGCCGTTCCAAGTTCCAAGCATTGATATTGAACGAAGCAATATCAACAAAACTTTTAATAATTGTTATATTTTACACAAATTAAGCTAAATTGGTTTTACACCATTTCGAATGGTGGAAATTTCAAAACTGAAACAAAATACACTTACGAAAGATAATTAAACCCCAGCGTAGCAGCACACAAACACTTCGGCTTTCTTCGCGTCCCCACGCAAGCTTTCGGCTGTAAACGTATAATTAAATTTCGCAAATTTAATTAAAGCTTCAAACTCGTATCACCAATGCAAACAGCACAAATTGCGACAACAAAAAAAAGGAGAAGAAAAAGGAAAAACAAACAACATAGCGGCGGAAAAGCGGCGTTCCCCAAGCGCTAAGACATTTTCTCGCGCGTGTCTAAACGTATAATCCTCCATCCTTGTTGCACGCGAAGCTTAGCTCTTTATTTTTCCCGAGCTCAGAATGAAACAGCTCGCGTTTGTTCGGCGTTGTTGTCGCCGTTCGTGGTAAAGTGGAAAAGTATGCCATGCTAATGCATTCTCGCTCGTCAGTAGAGGCACACACATACATACCAACACAGCTGTATTGGGGATGATTTTGATGTGTGCCGTGTAACGAGACCGCTCTGTAAAAGCCTACACGTGTTTGCGTGATCCCCGTCCCACCCTTACCTTGCCGCAGACCACCCGACCACTGGCAAAGGGCTCGTTTTCGTCTTCGTACGTAGCGGAGGCTTTGCTGGGGCCCAATCCCATCAACAATTGGATGCTGATCGACGGTAACTAAAGTGGCTGTTTAAATCTGCTGTATCATTTCCTCGGCCATCACATCCCAGCCTCCTGTCGTCTTGTTTCTCTCTCTCTCACTTTGGTCGAGACGGAACCAAAAAAGTAGTCAAATGGTGGTCGGAACAAGGGACAGACAGGAACGGTAAGGGTGCCCCGACTTCCAACACATCCGTCTTCAGCACATCCTATCGAAAAGCTGTCGTTCGGAGAGATCAATTTATCTTCCTTCATGTTACTCCCCACGCTTCCTGGTGTTGCCGCCCGCGTCGGAAGCTTCGGGAGCTACGCTAATTTTTGAACTAACGATCGTAGATCCTGTGTATCTGCCTCCGTTGTGGACGGACCGAACAAGGGAACCGAAAGAAGGATGTGCGGGACGCAAGTGGTTCTCTTTATTTTCAAATTAAATGTTCTTCCCGGATCCTTCGGCATTGGGGCTCCCGTGTGTCCTTTTCCATTCATCCCATGGCGCACCGACAAACGCCACTGTGATTGTGTTGAATTATGCTACGTGTGTGGTAGTGTGCTTCGCTTCATTTTTCCTCAGCTACCAGAGAGCGAGTAGGACAATTTGAGGCGCTCGCACCGAGTGAGCGAGCAGCGTATGCATGGCAACGCAGTCGCAAGCAGCACGACGAGAGCACGATATGGTTTTAAACGATTTTAATTTATAAAGGAAGCACCAGCGTCTAAATTTATAAGATAAATTTTCAAGAGAAATCAATTTTTGCCTGCGGTTTCTGGGGAAAGAGATCGCTGTAGGGTTTCGAGCAAGGGGGAGGGTAAAAGGGAACTCGGCAGAGCGTCCGGACCAACCAGACCAGCAGCACCAGCAGCAACCAGTATCACAGGGTGGCAGATGTTGAAATTTGATGTTTTCGAGGTTTCTTTCGAGTCTGTTAGTAGACCGCACTCGGGGGAGCCGGGTCGTGACCCCCCGGCGGCATGTGAGCCAAGGTGGTTGGGGTTTAGAGATTTAATTGAGATGTTGATTTGGAAAATGTACACCGTCCCCCACATTGGAGCGTTCATAAGGGCATGTTTTGTTTTGCCTGATGAGCTAGCGCAGGCAACATTGTTGGCCAACGGAGGCAAACGTTGAGCTGTGGACTGAAGAACTCAATTTACCGACGGTATTTTGCAAGCGTGCACGGAAAATGAATTAGGTTTGTGTTGCGGATGAATACAGATTGTAGGTACATTGAAATACTATTTTAATTACTTATATGGATAAAGTTTATTAAAACTAGGCGAAATTAGCAATTAAGATACGAAAACAAAACTGCTTTGTTTAAAATTGCTTAAATGGTATATTCAAACATCAGTAGAATTATTGATGTAGTTTTTGAAATAATAATATAATAATAATTATTATTATTATTTATTAATTCAATATTGTTTGCCTCTAGGGCTTTACAATAGCGTCAATAATATAAGAACAAACCAATAATTAAAAACTTTAAACATAAGTGACATACGATCAAGAAATTAATGTGTCCTTTCACTCAAATGTTTTATTTGAAAGACAGACTTTGAACTTGATATAGATTTAAATCATCAGACCAACAAACAAAGTTTTAATGTACCATTTTAACTGTTTTGCAGACCGCATCAATCAGAGCGGTTCGCCAGGGTGATAAGACCAGGATCTGGCTAACCTGTTGTGGGTAAATTTTAGTCATGGAAGCCAGAAATGGCAGGCCAAGACCACTTGAGGCTGAAGTGCCATAGAAGAAGAAGAAGAAGATAAAGAAGATCGAATCAATAAGGAAAAGAAGATGTAGATAATTTTTGTTTTTCTATTAATCTATTGCTACAAGTATGCACTATATACTTGTAGCAATAATTTAAAAAGAAACAAACAAACAATTTATACGAATTTCTATCTTATTGATACGTTTTAACGTGTTATTAATACGAATTAGTAATAATTGGCATTCGTCTAACTAAAGTAAAAGTTGTTAGAAAAAAAATGTTTGTATAGAGAGAATTTTAAAGCTTAAGGAGAGATAATATAAAATAATTTTTAAATTTACTGTAGCAAGGATTCAACAGTTGTTTATAAAGTTAAAATGAAACGCTAAAGGAGTTTAGAGAACAGCGGTAGGAAGAACAGCAGTTAAAGTTAAAGTTATTAAAGACATAGATTAGAAAATCTAGTTTGAGAAAGCTTTATGAGAAGTAATAGAAAATATGGTTCAACAGTGACCATATTTAAGGGTTTAATATTTTTTTATAAAATGAAAATTAAACACAGAAGAAGGAAGTTGAAAAAGACAGTAAAAATAAACGGTAGCGAAATAATTTGTATTAAATTTATGACGCAACTATTTTAGATACCTACAGCCCGGATTTGGACATTTTGTTAGAGATTTTTATGGTTTCGAGTTGATCAAGCTTATTAATTTACTTGTACCATCTGTGTTATATGAAACTATGCTGTTCTAAAAGCACCAAAGCCACAGATTGATCTTATCCTCCTTTTTTCCTGTATGTTTCTTCACACACCATACCCATTCCCGGCCCATTTCATACTAACAACAGAAAAGCCGCTTCGTTTAAACTTCATTCTTTACACATGCTCCAATTGGCCAACCAGCCAACAACCACCTACAGTTGTGGCTGGGCACAGCGTAATTGTGCGCATTTTCATATCAATCCCCCGGCATTAGTTCTCTAACCGCCTTGTACCATCCCGGCCCCGCTAATAATATGGCTTTTCACCGATGAAAATTCTAGCCATTTGCTGCCGTAGCTCGTGCCTTCCGTTTCTACTTAAATCTCCATTTGGTGGAATCTCCATGATCCGTACGGCGCACACCGCTTTATTGTTGCAGCATAATTGCAATTCGCTTCGAATCCTGCCGCCTGTCCACCTCCAACCCTGTTCCGCTGCTCCCACCACCCTACCACCATGCCGGACAAAGAGTTGGCAGTACGGTGGGGTGGGGGTGGGAGGGATGAAGGGTGTAGAAAATGTTTGCCCCGGGCTGCGGCCATAATTACGCTGGCCATAAAAATTACGAATTAATAACGCTACTCATATCATCATCATTACCGCGTTCAGAAATGTTTCTCCTTTCCGTTTTGGTGCGTTCCTTTTTCGGTAAAGATTTTAGCGAAAATTTGTTATGGTTGCATCCTCTCCCGTGCACTAGCCTTTTTCGTTTTTTTTGTTTTTGTTGGATTTGTATTTTGAGCACATGACCGATCCGCACCGGTCCGAAATCGTCCTTCCTACTGCCACGTGCTATCCAATTTCCCATTTCACTCTCGATCACTTAAGCCACCCCGATTCATTGCTATATTTTGATGACTGTTCAAGCGAATTACTCACCTTACTGCGTCGATTTTTGGTGCGTTCGTTTCCATTCCATTCAACTCCAATTAGATCAAGCGATCGGTTCGCAACGAGGCAACGGCACAGAGTTGCGCCCCGCAACACCTTCGCCGAAAACCGTTTTCCTTCGGATGATTGGTGTAGTTTTCCACTTCAAACCTTGCTACCAGTTTTCCACACCGGTGGCCGCAGATCGCCAGCCTGTCTGGCAGATGATTGCGGCAAAAGTTTGCTCCAACGGGGTACGCGGAGTTGCAATAGGCAAAAAGATCGCGTCGAAGAAATCCAAAAACACACGAGAAAAAACTGTTTGCCGCATGAAATCGGAGGCATATGCCATGTGGGATGGATAAGTGATATGGTAGCTCGGTTCAAAATCAAATATCGATCAACAAATCGCAATTCGCCTCATCACGAGCAGCGGCATATCTGCAATCATGCAATTAAATAGATAGATACGGACGGACACCTTCTGTGCTTTTTGCCGGATTATATGATCGGTAGCATTGAAATGAATTGAAAATTTGCCTTCCCAAATGAGCGCGTCTCCATTGTTACGGTGAATCGAACGTGTGAGGGGAGGCCACAATAACAATAAGCGATCATGTTTGGCATTATTTGTCGACAAATCGAGGTTGTTACATCAAATTGTGCGCAAGACTGATTTCAAATAATTTGCTCGATTTGATTTTCCGGTTAATGGGCATCAAGCCATGTGATATTATGTAGGTAAATGACTACGATTATCGAAATGGTCTTATGGCGCTCTATTAATGGAAAAATTGAAAAAATATCTGGTTTTTCCATGTTTAAGTCTTCGTTATAGTGAGAGATCGTAAATTAAGATATCATTAAGGAGAAAACCAGTAGACTAGTTAATTAATAACACTAATTAATAACAATGTTTATTTACGCAAAACAGCCTGAAACCTATTCCTTGAATAAATAATCTGAAATATTCAATTCATTTATATGAAATTATCACCTTTGTATGGTAAATAGTTTATTATATTTGCTTGTAATTGAGAGTGAGAGTGTAGGAAGAGGAGTCGAAAATTGGAAGGATACAAGTATCAGATGCAGAATGGGGTCGTCACTGACCCGTAAGCACAGCATTACTCTTCTTTTAGACGAACCGATGATGGCCGTTCCAGAAAAGACTCAATCATACATCAGATCGAACATTAAATTTTAACGTATTAAGAAAATCATAACGTTGCATGGAGTAGCTGCAATAGTACTGCAAATATGGTCCATTATTTTTTTTTGTTATTGTATGACGGCCTGGCCGTATAAGAAGGTCCATTATTTATGATCGTATAACAAACACGTACTAGGGTCAAAATTCCAATGACAATAAATGAGCTCTATAGAGAGGTTAACCTATACTCCCATAAACGGATGAATAGTAGATGATAATATACTTTATTATAAACATTTGATAGCCTATTTTTTTCCTATTATGGCACTATGACCTCGCGGAATCTTCTTCTTCTTCCTTTTCTTCTTTGGAGTAACAACCTATTGGATCATGATTCCCATTTCTGGATTACTAGACTTATTGATAGCACGTAGTTGGATAGTTACTCCTCACTACGGAGGAACTGCCGGTCCTGCCGTTTAAGACCGTCGTCTCGGCCACCGGACCGCTCCATCGAGACCTCGAGAGGTCCTGGCCTGCTATTTCTGGCTTCCGATGTTCCAAATAATGGGGGTGGATTGGGTATTTGTTGTTTGATTGTTTTATAGAGACATTGGGCTCTATAGCCTCATTCGCCACTTCGTGAATTGGGTATAGGTATAGCGTCGGATAAGTAACTAAATATATGGTAAATATTCGACTTGTAAATAAAAACAAAAAAATAAAAATTTTACAATTAATTTGGAAAAAAATAAACTGCTGAGAATGGAATTAACTATAACGACTTTATCAAATCAATTTTTTTTAGTATGATGGCAAATTGTCTATGGGGAAAACGTGCAAAACTCCAACAGGCACTTTTTTTTCTTTCTCAAAGCTACCATGAAAAGATCTTAAACAGAACAATGGGAAGATCCTAAACTACGTTGATAAAAAAAATCATCAGAAAAACTTGAACCAAAAATTTATTTATAAAAGCTTGAATACTAGACACATTTTAAAAAAATAGTATTCTTAATTGGTATTGTACGTGCAATTCCAATTGAAGGCCTTATTCGATGTTGTGTCCCTACCGCGGAACATTTGTCGGTGCGCATGTATGAACACATTTTGAGACTGGAAATCACATCAACAACACTTCTCCCCTTGGGACACTTTCGATAACCGTAATTGCCTTCATTAGGACCAATTTCCTCACACATACACACACTCACATTAAACTAGGACATGAAGAGAGAGAGAGAAAACGGAACCCCTTCTTCTTAAACACGAACGTGTCCCCCGAGGGTAGGGTTACGTTCTTTTGGGACTAAGTGATTTCATTTCGAAAACATCCAATAAGCAGAGTTGGTTATTTTCCACTCCACTTCCCCATCCATCTCTACTGCTCGTGACCGTTTCTTCAGGAGTTTTCCCAACCCCCGTTTTTCCCAGTTGACCAGTCTGTCGTCATCATTAAGTTATTATTCACGCCACAAACAGTCAACTTATTCATTTCGTTCAGCAGCAAGCCATCGGCGTTCAGGTTTGGGGGACCTTGGGCATAAGGAGGCAGACGAAGAGTTTGGGAGCAATTTTATGCTCCCGTTCCATTATCGCAATCGTGCACAAAACCGGTCGGCCCTCGGGGGGAGACGTGAAGTGCCAAGAAAAAGGAAAAAGAATTCTCCAAGTCACCTTCATGGATGCGGTGCGCAATGGGGCTTTGCTACAGAAGCTGGCATCGGTTTTGTTGATGGGCTCGAGCCTATGGAAATTGCTGCTGCCCCTTACAGTAGTACTCCCTCGTTTGCTTCCTTTTCCTCTCTCTCACTCTCTCTCCACCGTAGCTCCATTATGTATTGATGGTTTTCATCATCAATCAAGCGGGCGCGCAGTACTGCGAAGGCACGGTGGCATCGACGAGCCCACGGAGCACACTTAACGTCGAGGGAGCTTTTTTCTTTGCGCCTGCACGAGCTTCCGCGGGCGTGCGCGTTCGGGCTAATTGGTTGATAAGTGTGTTTTATGTAATATCATCGCGGATAATTTCATCTGGCGAGCGCATTCTGCGAGCTCGTGCGCTCGATGAGCGATGGTAAAAGTATTGGAGCATTAAGAAGGGGGGAGTAGCAGCTTTAGCCACGCTCAGGAAGGGACGGAAAAGAAATGTGAGCTACGGATGCACACAGGGGGCAATATCGGAACGTACAAACGTTGAAGTGTAAAGATTAATAATTACATGGAAAATGTGGAGGAGTATTTTCACTTACGTTTTCCGTAAACAATTTGATGCTTTTAGCTCCTAATATTGCCCACGTGTTCGTACAATTATAATTAATGTAGGGAATTAGAGAGACATTGCACAGCCGCGTACAGGTTGTTGCCGGACTACACGGGTTACGAAAGCTAAATCGTATAATTTGATATTGGTTTCTTAATTTATGGTTAAAAATAAATAAAAAGAAATATTGTTGGATAGAATTCAAGCATACAGCACAATGGATTAGCGGGAAGAACGTCGATCTTCTTCATTTTCCTCTTCTTCTGCGATAGAAGGTAAGGACTTCGGTACGACTAAGGAATCCAGCTTCCTGGGCCTTTCTTAGTTACAGAGCTGGCTTGACCACTGAGTGAACAACTACTGCTAATATGACGACCGGCTACTACTGTCAATGTGTCCTTATATCGTTCTTCGAACAAATCTACCGGTTCCAAATCGCATATAAAACATTTGCTCTAACGGAAAATCTATTATCCACCTATCAAATCAAATATTATCACCTATTAAATCAATATACAATTAGTTGACAAGCCTAGTTATTAATTGAAGAAGAGAGATGAAATTTAAGATTACTTTTCATTGGCGCTATAATCTCTTCTTTATCATTACCTGTTACAGGATACAAGTGTTGGCCGATTCTGATTCGTATTTTTGCATCAAGAAAATGACTCTAAGATAGTGTCATAGAAACAGAGTCTGATCTCTGACGATAGAGCCTATGGAGATTAACGTATTATCAAGGATTTTCTGATTCATGTTTTGTTGATGATTCAATATATTACGCATTTTATGTCATGTTAACCCATGAAGGTAAGGATGTAACTGAAATGAAAATGAAGGAAACAATACTCATGATTGTGCAAAACTACGGTGTACTTCTGGACTACAACAAAATCTTTAAACCTATTTCACAGCTGTGTGACAACGCAATGTGATGAATACGATATATCTGTATGAAACATAAACTTCATACGTTCTACTAACAAGAAATCGAAAGCTAGTATCATATAGTGTATATTCAACTTTATTAAAATCTTATAACAAAAACTCTAAATATAAAAAATCTAATACTCCAAAAATCTAATAAGACTTATGAAACGAATTACTCTCAACGCTTATAAAAAAACTCGTTAAGCACAACGCTCCTCTGAGGCACTTACGATTGTGCGCCATCCACAGCTAATCTCGTATCCAACATTCTGTTTTGTGGGATCTGGAACCTGCAAATCTTGTTTCTATTTATTCTGTTATTTGTATCAATCTGTTGGTTGGTTAGATTGTTAGATCCTTTAAATTTTATTTTTTTCTCTTACGTAAAATTATTCATCATTATTTTATTTTATAGCATCAGGTCAATAAACATGAAAGACATAAAGTGATGGACGACTGTTTACATATCTCAATATTAACCTTTAAAACACGGAACGACGTAGGAATGACGAGGGTAGTATAGTTTGTGAAAAGACGTACAATTTGACTGCGTTTTACTGTGTCATAATACCACTTAGTACAGGAAAAAGTAGCGAATCCAACGGAAATAACAACGAAGACGGACACCCTGAAATCACGAAGCTGATGCACTGCTTCAAGAGTTGCCAAGCATCAGCTACTCTTCAGCAGCAAGCATATTTGTATTGCAAGGTATGCTTGCTTCAACTGCAGGACAAAACAAAGCTACAAAATTTTACTCTTAACGACAAAAAGATTAGTGCGGTAGAGGAAAATAAAGCCTTAGTGTCAATCTCAGGACTGGACCAGCCTCCCGGAGCTGGACTGGTGCTCAATCATTCCTCGGAAAGAATAATACTCAGAAGCGTTTGTGAGTACTGGGACTATTACTAGTAGCAGTGTAAGCAATAATTTTACAATGTCTTTGTTGTTGTATTTTTTTAAACTCTATTATAAATATATTCAAATGTTTTGTAGAGATGTTATGAGTACCTGAAGATGCTATCAATCTCTTAAGCACGGCTTGTTTACAAAAAAAGATCCCGATTGCCTATACTAATCGCGTTCAATCAGTTTCGGCTGGTAATTTGAATGATTAATTTACCGTTTTCGTCCAAACGAGCAAGCACGAGCTCACGGAACGAGCCAGCACTTCAGCTTGTGCGAAAGAAAGTCATACTGTCTGCTCGAACTCGAACCGGCTTATCCAATGTTTGTTTCTTTTACCGAATCGACCGAAGCCAACGAACCCCCGCATCGGCACAATAATTATACTGATTCCCGCAGCATCCAGCACCCAGAAGCTGGCACAACACCGCCCGTGCAAAATGTTCTCGAAGCCCGTAAAAAACAAAATTATTCCACACACTAACGGAACGGACGCTCGGTTTGGATGTGGTTCGGATTGCGGTGCCCATCTAAACGCCGGGATCTGAACCAACACCCAACATCCCGTGCACTTTAACAGCAAATGTACACCCCGGGAGCCGGCGAATGCTGCGAACGGCCCACACCAACACTGTAATTGAAATATTGTTGTGGGCAATTATGTTGAGTAATTTGATCAATAAAACGAAGGATGTCGATGATTTATTTTAATTGCACTTTCCAAAGAAAAAACACACACACACATATGCACACGCGCGAGAAGGAATAAAAGCACAATCACATGTTTGCATTTGCATGGGGAGCAGAAGCTTTTGCGCTGGTGGTGTTGTTGGATACGGTTTGGGCTGGTGGCCCGTGCCCGACCCGGCAGACCCGCACGGAGGTTGCGATCGCGTTCAACCATCACCCGATCGCGGTCGGGTCCAGTTGTTCGATATTTTTCTGAATGAGTGCGGTCAGTTGTGTTTTCGGTCTTTCTTCTTTCCAGACGATCGGATGTATGCTCCCGAAAGAGAGAGAGAGAGAGAGAACGAGGGGGGAGTTTTCGGGGCGAGTGCCTGCCAGAGCATTAATGCATTAATTTAAATTAGATTTTTGTAATTATAAAGCTTTTTTGCTTCTCCTTTTCGGTGTTCGCTTGCTTCTGCCCTGTTCGTCTATTTCTTTTCGTTTGTTGGGTGCTGATGCTCGTAAAGTTTCATTCATCTTTTGGTAAGGGTGTGTGTGTTCTTGTTTCATTCATTCAACACATCTAGGATCGGTCGGGAAATGCTAGAGGCTTGTCCATCTTGAATCCTAACTTGACTAACAGAAAAAGGGGCTCTTGTGTGTCTGTGTCCGTGTGGGGCCAATTCTATCGATTGATGAAACACGACTACTCAATCACTATTATTTGGAGTCGTAATCGAAAATGATTTCTCTTTCGCGTTCTTTTTCGTTCCATTGTGGTGCGTTTTCGGCCGGGCTAACGATTTCAGCCGACATTTCTGGTTTCGATTAAGGCTATAAAAGCCGAAGCCACGCCGATCTGGCAAACCGTACATTGCCCTGGAAGTGCTTGTAACTTGGAGGCCTCGCGACTCTGGACGTGCTGGACCAACAGGACGTGTTTGGAAGCGTGCGTGTAAACGAATGTAAAGGAAGCAAACGAACATTTTCGTTCGGGCTGGCCAAACTTTTTTTGTCGAAAGCGGCCGCGGCCATTCGTTTCATCAATGCCAATTTTATGTTCGGTTTATCCCCGTCCCTTTTCCCCCCGACAGTGTAAATAACCACCTGGAGCGTGGGGTTGGAAAGCAAACGGGTGCAATTAGATGGTGCAATTAAATTTCTTGCCAAAAAAATGAAGCTCATACTTGCCGTCATTGCCGTAGCATGTGCCCGTACCGTGCCACTGGAAAGTGGATAATTGCTCTTATTCAGTATGCAATTCCCCCCACTACCCCTGTAGTACTGAAGAGGGGTGAAGAATTGGTGGAAGGAGCAAATTCTCGCAGGATTTGGTAGTGAAAAACGATTAGGAGCAGAGGCACTTCCTTGGCCGGTTCCGGTCGCCCCCAGTAAAGCAGTGCCTTCAAGGTATCTCCCCGTTTCTCTATTTACAAACTTTGAACAGGGGCGAAACAGGGATGTGGTGGAAACTGTTGTTTTGGGGCACATTGGGGCGGGGAGTGGAACACACCCCGGAACGGTTTGGATAAGTGCCACAAAATGAAGCCATTTTTTGGCTGCTCCGTTGATGGCCAATAACTTGCAATTAAAGGGTAATAATACTTTCCTGCTCGAGTATCTTCCGGGAGTGGAAAATTTGAGCTATTTGTTTTTGTGCGCTGTGATTTACGAACTACAAAAGCATGCAAATTATCGCCGTGTACGTGAGTGATGTAATGGGAGTTTTTTGGTCTGCTAAGAAGGCTGGGTAAACAAGATTTAAAGTTTTTGCGAAAAATATATATGGTGGGGTTTTTAAACATGATTACACAAAAATATCTTTTCGAAAGGTGAGCCGTTGTATTATATTATTACTCGCTTTTTAGTTTTGGTACGTTTGAAAGCATTAAACATTATTAATGTTTTATTATTTAAATAGTTAAATAGGATTTAAATAGTTTCAGAATTATCTGCTAGAACCCATGCTACTATAATAATTGATAAAATGTCTTCTTTGGGGGGTTAACATAGTTGTTAGAACCAGAAATAGGCTACAAAATAGGAAGCAACATTCACACAGTTGGGAAGAAAATCTCACCTCTCCCGAGCGAACGCTGCACATCGCTCTAAAGGCTCGATTGGGTTTACTCGTCCTCCATCGCTTCAATATTAATAAACTTCAAATAATTACATTACCCGCACAGGGCCAGGAGACTTTTGCCGGCGTTGCCCCTCTGTTTCCCCGCCGTTTCATGTCCGCACGGGTGAGATGAGCTGAAAATTGGGTGAAAACTGCAGAAAGGAAAATGTATTGCAACGAGTGCGACAGAGCGAGACACACATTACGCACACACAACAATGGAGGGAATGTGTGTTTTCTTTATTTTCTCGCCCCGCTTCAACCACAATCCACAACCGAAAACGTGCGCACGTCTTCAATTTATCCGTGCTTCAAATTACGACTCATTACGACTTGGTTTTGGGCTGCGGTAAGAAGGAAGAATAGAACAAACCGCTTTTTTTTTCTGCCTGCTGTTGCTTCCTCATCGATGGGGGTTGAAAAGGGGTAAAACTGAAAGCTTGTCTCGTTTCATTCGCTCTCTCTCTCTCTCTTGCACTCGCTCTCGTACGTTCGTCCTGTCATTCAAACATGGTTGAAAAGGGAGCATAAACCAGTTTTTTTCTTTCAGCTAGCGCAGCATCCCAATATCGAAGCAAGCTGTGAGCGTTCGCTACGAGAGCACGAGCGAGATAGGCAGCGCTTTGCGGGAGAACGCAAGAACCCACCCTTAAATACAACCCCTATAGACGGAAGATGGAGAGCAGTACGGCGGTTTTGGAAAATATGTGCAACCAACTGGAGTGTGCAAGCGAGCCAGCTAGCGTTTGCGATGGGCAAGTGAGAAGCAGAATCGGAATTGAAGAGAGCACGCATAATTCACCCCTTGAAGCAGCTGCACTGTACGCTCCGGGCAGCGGGAAAATCGAACCCCAGCGCACAAGGATTTCCGATGAACCGGCCAAAACGCCATTTACCTTTGGCGCGTTTGGTTGCGCTTACGCTTCGGTGGTCTCGCGTGTTTCTTTCGGACTCGGTGTTTTAGCGTGTTGCAAATTCGCGTGCGTCTCTCGTTCGTGTGTGGGTTTTTTTTGCAGACGTCGGTAATACCGTGTACTAGCGTTTGTGTTTTACATCGCGTGAGTGTGCGTTTCTTTTTTTTCTTCAGTGTTTTGATGTTTGTGTTGTTTTGACGCAGCACCGCTTTGTTTTCCCCATAAACCCCACCAGGGGGGCTAGCTCGTGATGGTGGTTTGATTCTGACAATTTTCCCGCCGTTCAAACGAAGCAGGAAAATTCTGCCACCCAGGTGGCCACGATTCAGTGCAGATCAGTTTTGCGACGGGGCGTAAAACGTACGAAACCGGGCAAAAGTATACTAAATAAATAAATTTTACCTGTTTGCATACTTTCTTATCTTGCCAAGGATAATAACGTGAGCCGAACGCGTTCGTTACGTGGTTTAAATTGCGTAAAGTGTGATTGTTCGTCGTTCTTCGGGTTTTTAAGCCTTAATGTTGTGTGAAACCGTGAACCTAAGTCCTGTTTATCAGCATTCGTCGAAGTGTTATCAGTGAGTGCAGGAAATAAATCGAATTACTCTGTGTGAAATGTGTGTGTTTGTGTAGGTATTAAAAAAATCAATTTTCAAAAGATGTCGCAATGAAATAGTAAACGCGAAGAAGGATGATTTTTACTCGCCAGCTAGACAAAAGTTGAAAAATAGTTTACAAAGTTTGAATGGTGATCGCAATAGCTTTGCAAAGAACGATTTTAATTTCAAAACTACTCAGTGCATTGGATTATTACACTTCTACCGGTGTTCGATAAAACATTCAAAAGCACACAAATACCTCCCTTCCTCCCACTTTGTCGTCCTCCCTTTATCTGTCTTGCATCCGCTTTCGCTTACGATGGACATCAAGTCCCTGTCCGAGGTGCAGAAGCAGATTTTCACCAATCTGATCGAGAAGTTGATCGCGCGCAATAAATTCCCACCGAGCGAAGCCGAGGACGTGCAGAAGCTGTTGGAGAACGTGCGCGATGCGAAAAACTTCCACAAGATCATGGAAAAGCTAAAGGAATGCGGCCAGCTGGACGTCGACATTGAGGAAAACTTCCGTGAAGGTAGATATTGCGAATGTGTGCTGGGGAAAAAGGGAAGTTAGTGGGGGGGTGAAACCAAAACATGTGTTTTAAAAATCAGTGATCGTTTCGGCGTATGTGGGAGTGGAAGTTATACAACAACCAAAAAAAACACACACACATCTCGTTCTAAAGTCCAACGAAATATGGTTTGATTTTCAGAGAATGGCATTTTTCTAAAAGACACGGCGAAAAAGCTCGGACCCGGCGGCCAAACGCTCACACCGCGCCACACGATCGACGCTATATTAGGTTTGAATAATTGTGACAATGGAGGTAGGATACTAATCTAGTTTTGGGTTTGTTTTTTTTTTTTTGGTAGCAGTTTTGGTGAGGGTGATTTTTCTATTCCCATTATACTAGCTTTGTGCGTTTTGTGTTTGCTTCATGATGCTTGTGTTTTTAAACAAAAACAAATGCCGTGCTTCAAATCCTAATCCATAGAAGTTGGGAAATGTGTTTTAAATTGCGATGCTTCCAGTGGTTTTTTTTATTCGTCGAATATTTGTTTACTTGTGTGTTTTTCAGTTCAGTTTTTTACATGTTCCAGAATTCACTATTTAATTTAAGAATTTCGTCTTTGTTTTCGGACTAAACCAGTCCCATACGCATTATGCTTGAATTGTCTAGGCAAATTCCCTGTTGTCATGTTTCGGATTACGTTTTTCATTTAATTTGTTGTTTGACATGATTCCACTGATAGCAAAATATTTCTTGAACAATTCAAATGAATAACATTGGACTATGATTGAATGGTTCTGCGCAAATCTGTTGATAATTTATTATTATTAGTTTTTAATATTTCTTACTCGCCTCAATATTATTACAATAAGTATTTCGGCGATACATAACAAATTGAAAAATTACAAAATTGATTTAAAAAGTCTATGAAAATTATCCTTACATTCCTATTAGAAATATTATTATGTAAAATGGAAAACCTCCAAACTAACGTCAAACTAAAAATTGTTTTCTGGTGCTCATATCAATAAACAGACTAGGAATCAGCAAAAAAAACTCTTCGGTTCAAGTGTACTATGGGAACGCAAATTTAAAAACGTATTGATTAGTTGTAATTCAGTTGAAAGGCCAAGCCGTCTTCAGAAAGACGGTCAGGACGAATTGCTTATAAATAGAACTTATACCTATACTTAATCTAGATTGCAATGTACATTGATTTTGAGACATTTCCTTGTTTAAAACATAAAAAGGCACCTTATCGCGGGTGCACTCGGTTGTCTGTCAATCTCTTAAAAACTGAACACAACGTATGTTTTGATTTTTACTTAGGCTGAATTAAACTTTTGTTTATCACGTTGTCGGATAGTAAGTCCTTGCTACAGAAGGACGGTTCGGATGAAATTTCGGTCCCGGTCCGACATGTGAAAGATCGTTACCAGATCCCGGAAGGGCCATTCAGAACAAAAAGTATGTTTCATTGGAATAATGATGGAATAAACAAGGTGAAAAATTTACACGTATTACTGGGCAAGCTTCAAATACCTTGGACGAAGAAAAGTTGTTTTCATGTAATTTTTTTCAAATATTCCATTCAGTGTATGTGATCTGATTGGCAAGGTTTGTCTCATGGATGATCTTTTGCCTTATGATTAATTTATTTTAAAACCTGCTGTGTTAAAACAGTGGTTTATTTGACTTAAATCTTTAATCTCATTTTTATTCTTTTCTAAGATAAACGAGAACTGAATTATCAAGATTATCTGAATAAAATCCATTATATGGACAGATTCTATCGAATCAACTACAAAATTAATTAACAAAAGTGCAGTTTACAATTATATGTTTATCAAAAGATTTATTAAGATAGACATTTGAGTGTTGAAAGCGATTAAATTGTTCTGCTACATAAATTAACATAACCAATAGATTCAGCTAAATGATACTCCCTGCAGTAGTGTACACAGCAGCCAATGGAATGGATGTGTCAGATTCTGTCTCGGTATGGACTGTTGGAACGTGCCAGACAAAATCCCAAATTATCTACACATTGTTTGCATCTGATTAATTGCCTCAGAAATGCCCGGCATTCATCACCATACGCCATGCTGCCGAACGGATGCGCAGCAGAAGCTAATGTAAGACTCATGCAAAGAAATCCCATGACATCAATTATTCAAAAACCGAGTGAAATCTGCAACACTTAAGCACGGATCAGTGATACGGATACGAAGTACGAAGTGTTAACTTCAGCTCCCGATAAGCCCGGTGGGTGAATAGATAATAATAGTGTCTCTAATTTAGCGTTTCGGTATCCCCCATTCAGTCATGATCCAAATGGACCACAATGCGGTGGACCAACCGTCTGCAGCACCCGTAATCGACCGTGGCCAATCGCTGGATCTCTTTCACCCATCGTTTCACCCTTTTGCCTGGTGCGACCGCTTTCCCAAGAGGGAGCCGCAGTAGGCCATTCTGTCATCAATCAATCCGTTTCGCAGTACGTCTATCTCGGAGCCGAAGTTTCCCGGCTTCCGAGATGGGAAAGTGAAATGTGTGCTCCGGAAATGATGAGAAATTTTCCCACCTGGAGCCTGCCCATCGTCGCCTTCGGATCACTTAACGAATGGGTAAAACGGGTTCGAAAGGGGTGAACGACACGTCAAATGGATAGAAGGCTCGGCTCGAATGTCTAGCTGCTGGGATGGGACGGAATTTTGGCGAAACATTTAGCAAACCATTCGCTGTTGCCCATCCTTTTGTGTGGAATCTCACTTTCAAAACAGACGTTCGGTTCCCTTCCATCGATCGATCGTGGCCGGTTTCCTTCGTTCGGGCTCGCACTCGTACGGCTAATGGAGCGTGTAAGCGTGTATTCCTTCGCCAGATTGCGATCTACACACGTTTGTGCCCAAAAGTGGTGCTCTGTTTTTAAGGCCCCGGTCGGTGGGCCTGATCTCCTTCATCTCCCAGCACACGGCAGCTCGTCTCGTTGGGTTTGAGTGGATCACGATGTGAATTCCTTGTTGCCATCAGTATAATTCAATTTAAAATTTCCTTTTCCATAGACGTACGAGAAACAAAGCTGTGAAGTGAGCTTAAAGCGAGTCTCAGAAACAGAAGAAATAAAAATGCTGGCCCTGTCTGGCCGCACCGTGGAGGATTTCGGTTTTTTTGGCGTCTAACCCTACCCTGCGAGCGCTCACCTGTCCAGCTGTCGATGATTTTAACACGCATGGTTGGCATGGTTAAAACTAAATTAATCAAACGATTTTTTACCCAACCATCCGCTTCCCTTCACCATTCAGTGGCCACAGAAGGTTGGAAGTGTTTCTTTGATTGATTTATTAACGCTTCTTTATGTCTCGCGGGATACACCTCGCTTTTCACAGTTTGTTTCTTCGTGTGTGCTGTTGTTCGGTGGGGTGAGTTTACATGACCACATGTTCAATGGATTGTGCCGTGTCTTCTCGCATCCATTCGCCTCCTGCCCTAGCTGTCGAACATTGAAAGTGTCGAGCTTTAAGCAAAAATTAAGATTAGCTGCTTCGAACAGAGAGACCAGTTGAACCAGCTGCTAGAGGTGGGAGATTGGTTGGGCACGATGTTAAAGTGGCTCCTACCATCTCCATTAACGTGCGGATAAATAACAATAAACTCGCCCGGTACGCGTACCTCCTTCGATTTTCGTCCGGCGAAACTCCGCACCCCGATGCCATGTTTAGCACTTAATTAATCATTAAATGAATGTTGCGATTGCTTAATAATGATGTTGCTTCCATTAAGAAGAGTACGCTCGTATTGGACCTTTGGTAATGGACCCGCGCAAGGCTTCAACTCTCCCCCATTGTCCCTGGCTCCCCATCCCTAGATTGTGGTAATTCTATTACGGGACGCTTGTACGTCAACGCCACCAGCTTTGAGCCGGCTAATGAACGGAGGCGTTGCGATTGTCCGCGAAGGTCTTAAAGTGAGAGGCACAAATTGGTCAAAAGAAGTTCCGCTTCGAAAGACGGGGGAAGGAACCTTCGTAAGGACATTGGTGGATGGTTTGATAAATGTAAGTCAACGAGCTACGTATTGCTGTTGACCTATTTTACCTCGAAAGGGTTTGTTTTGTCTGTTGGTTAATTATATTTTGCACGAAGGAATTAAAATTCAATGAGATGCAATGACGTGGGCTTCGAAAGGAATTGAACATGTTCGCTTTTAATGATTAATAAAAATGATCTAAAGGATGGGATCAACACTTGGTGCAATGATTTATTGGAATTAAAATCCTTTAAAAACTGACAAATTATCAACTTGTATTATATATAATTAAATATGTCTTAGATTGTGAACATATTGTGAGTATTAAGTGGTTTAGTTTAAAAGTCATGTAAACAAATTTGTGAAAGCGCAAGTTTCATTTTTGGCACTTATTATTAAGATTATTAAATGTTTGACATAAAGCATCCAAGTTGTAGGATGCTTTGCATGCTACATTAATTATTCGTTATTCAATTTCTTTTGTCAGTGAGGCAGACTATTTTACATATACGTTTATTATTTTTACTAAATTCAGAAAATGCCTAACAACCTTCTCCTTTTTCATATTAGTTATTTCGTGGATTATGTTCTGTTTAAGCTTCCCTATGAAGTTTCAATTGTAGTCATCTAATAAATCATCATCTATTCACCTAGTTTCAGTTTTACAATATTCCTACACTGATCTTACTATCCTTAATTTTAATATGCTTTCATTTGCAACTACCATGGTGCTTTTTGTAGACTTATTAATGATTAAAGCTTCTTTTTTAATCAATTTGAATTAATTCATTATTTTTATTTGCACGAAGTTTAATGGCAAGTAAAAGCTAGTTTTCCATTTTTGTAGCATTTTTCTGGCTTGTTTTGTGCTTAGTTATATATTCTATTCTTATTATTTCTGGTTTGATTTATTGGAAACAATGCCCGATAATTTTAATGAATACATTTGTGAAGCACTATTAATTTTTTATTCATGAGGAACGAGAAATTCTTCCTCATATATTGCTTATAACTAAAACGTATACCTAAACTTGATCTAGATTGCAATTCACATTAGTTTGGAGACATTTCCTTTTCCAAACCGTAAAAGAGTAGACCGTTATTCTGGGTGTACTCAGTTGATGGAGCGCTTTTATCTTCCCTATAAAATATTTTTGATTAACAAAATTACTTTTTAACTCTGATAGTTAAATCCATGGATCCCTATTTTGGATTGAAAAAGTTTAATGTCCACATGGTTCTTAAAAAAAAGAAATTTTTCGAAAAACTTTATATAAATATTCGATTGATCATGCAATAAGTAAGATATAGCTAATAACTATGTGAAAAATGTGAAGCGAGTTGCATGATAAACAAAAGCTTAAGGACAGAAAAATTCCATGAAAATGTATCGATGGGATGGGTCGGTAAATTATCTGTTTGTTCAACGTAAGTTGACCAAAACATGACAAGAAAAACAAATTACCCGTCAAATCACTCTAGCACTTCTTACCATCCTTTCTGTGCATCTTGCCGTAAAATTGTTTCTTGTATTGTACAAATTCAACACTTCATCAACATCTTGTCTTTCTCAATCGACGTAAAACAAAACGAAGAAACCGAAACAAAAAAAACACACGCACAATCCAGATCCAAAGAGTTTCCCCGACAAACGAACCGTGACGGGGCAAAAAAGTGTATTAAATATCACTTATCCAGCCTTCTCGCAGCACGGTCGGACGTTTTCTCGTGCATCATCATTGTTTGTCCCTGCGCTGAAACAAAAATATCCACTCACAGCAAATTAGATAAATTAACAGCAAGATACGGCGCAATTAGTAGCTGCATCATTTGAACGGTTGGCCGGATGGAAAGTGTTCTGTCTGGCGACAGACGGAAGACGACTTTTCCCAGCATTCTACACCGAAGGCACATTTCGGTATTCTTGTCCTTTCCCCTATCCGTCCGACTGTATGCCTACGTTCGCTCACAAACCGCTCGAGAAACGAGTCGGAAGAAATTCAATAAGAGGAGATTTTCAACATGAAAGAGTTACCAAATGGAAAACTAACTCAATAATCTAGCGAGGTTAAGGGAAGTAGCGCTTCGAATCTGTGGCTCCAGTGGCGCTGCTTTCCATCTAACGCTAGGATTCGTAATCTTCCGAGGGTTTCAGCGATTGTGGCCGATACTGGAAGCAAAAGATCATGAGACAGATCTCGCAAAAAGAGCAGAGCAAAGGATGGCACCTTTTTCCTATTTCCGGGGTATGTTTTACCTCTGGGCCATTATCCTGATCGTGTCTATTGTCGAAATGGAAGGCTTAAAGATCATCTACAGCACTAATGACAAATGGAAAGTTTGTCGATCTCTCCATTTGCGATGGATAAATGTGTTTGTATCTTCTTAATCGAATCATCGAAGGATATGTACGGATTGGAAGAAGGACAATTTTGCATTCCATGCGGCTGGATGCCTAGTCGGCAAAAATCATTAGCATACCAATGCTATCCCCCAAGGAATGACACTTTTGTTCCGACATCATGGATACGGAACGCATCATTCTTTGTACGATAACCGATATTATGCAATTAGGTTGTCAAAGCAATCGGACCGAGAGCATCAGGAGATGGAGTAAATTAGCACTGATTAACAAATACTGAGATTCTAGTATGAGAGGCTTCTGATGATGCGAACTGGCACATTGCCATGCTGTCGGCTTGTTTCTATCGTGGTACATATTTCGCTGCATTTCATATTTATTTTATAACTATTGAAGTTTACAAATTAGTGAATACCATATTTTGAATACAGATTAATTATTTATCAGTATGTATAAAACAGATTTATATAACATTTGGTCACCAGTACAATTCAATATCTTCTAAATCCATTTGGCAGGATAACTTATCTTAAAGAAACTAAAAATTTTGGCTCTCACCTATTTTATTCTATACCAGTAAAATGTTAACAAGCCTTGGACATTGCGCCACTTTCATGCATCGTAAAGTCGCGGGGTAGATGCTTATCAGGCGCTTCTTTATGCTTTAATTAATCAAAATCCGACAGTTACGAATGTCTGTGCGTTTGCGTTGGCCCGTTTCGTGCCGGATGTATACGGATGCAAGGATTAATTAGAAATACAAATTGAATCTTAAGGTGCCTTCAGATTATCGTGACGTCTGGATCTCGAGTGTCGTGACCGTTTGTGTGTGACAAGCTGTCAGCAGGATTATTTTCTTTGGACAAACTGTTCCTTAGACCGAAAATTTACGGAAAACTATTTACTTTTGCTCATGAATATTAGGTGTGTGCTTAACAGACCTTTCGGTAGCACAATTAATCAAATTTATTATGCTAATTATGAATGACATGCACTTGAAAGTTGTATAAATATTGATTTTTGGACTGAATTTTGTGCTGAAGTGGTAGAAGACTGAAAGGCTACCGCCTCCATGAACTTGATTCTAATTGAGGGCTTTCGAATTATTATATGTGCATTATGGAACCAAAGTGGCAAAGTATGTAAGCAATTATGCACATTAAAAGAATGGTCAAACATTATCTTTGCTGTGCCCGAACAAAGATTCAAAACTGATAGGATGGACCCTATCAGAATCAGTCTCGGTACGAAACAATTTATGCTACACGATACACCTTTGCTTCTTTCCCTTTTAATCCCCCCAACAAAACAACAACCAGATTAGTGAGCATTAGAAAAAAAGAACAAGCTTTTAAACAAGGGCTCAACGGTTGACGGTTCTTGCTTCGTTCATTTCCTCTTTTTTCTCGGTTTAAAAAATGAATCCTGAAACATGTGTCTAGTCCGAAGCTCCATTTCTCGACGCTTTTCCGTCCATCAAACAGCGTAACTGCGTAGGGTAACGTATTTTTGGAGTCCTTTCTCATTCCTTCTTCCCAATGGCCACGGGTTGTAATATTTTTTTTTTGTTTCGTCCGCTTTAAAAGCAATCGGACGGTGTTTTATTCGTTTGTGTTCGCTCCGTTTTTGCCGCCAGTTGCGATGTTTTAAACATTGACGTTTGGAGATGTTAATCAACAATCAAGTTCCGATCCTTGACGAGTTGTCTAGTTGGGATGTTTGGTTGTTTTCTTTTCTTCTTCTTCTCATGTCCATCCCGTGAAAGGAGATAGAAGGAAAATGACTTGCAGCTTCGGCGATTGCAAAAGAGCACTGAACAGGGAGGATTTAATGTACACATAGTTGTCTTGCTAATTATTCACTTAGGCAATCATTTTCAATAAGAAATCAATAAAGCTTTTTCTAGCTTTATCATTATTGATGTTTTTGAAAGTAAATCACACGCTGCAGACATAATGCATTGGAAAAATTTTATAACGAGATTAATAAAATATTGTAATTAGAACATAGACATTCCAGATGTTTTGTTACATCATGTTATCTAATCTTTATACCAATCAAACATCTTTCTAGCTGTAGGATAAATTCACCCGACATTGTTTTTACGATCAAATCTCCTAATCCATGTGCGACCATTCGTTAATCCTACCGAAACGCCACTCAAAACCCTGCCCGTGATCCTTTAATGCTGTTTAAATGTGTCCTGAATTGACAACTTCATATCCTCACCCGGGGTTTATTTTTTATTTCGGTGTTTCAAGTAGATGTGTTGGGTACTTTGAAGTTTCACCCCGAAAAAGTCCCACCTCGTTCGTTCGGTTCGTGACGGGGCGCCTGTCAATTAAGGTGGCTACGATCGTAACAGACTCCCGACCAGCGCGAGCACGTAAGCTTTTTTGATAGCGAAACGATATATTGACAGTCCATCAAGATAACACTTTCCTTTCATGATAGTGGAACGAAGAGTTGGTATTTACAAAAGAAAAAAACTTGAAAACTTTACCTTGCTGCTGCCCATGGTGGGTTCGTTTCGGTGGGAAAATGATCAAATTACCGAAAGTTCCAACACCAGGGCATTGTCCAATGTGAGCGTAGTGGTGGATATGTTTTTTCTTTATTGAAATACTGTCCTCGTCACCGAACGGCATTTAAATGGTGTACAGTGATCCACACTACCACATCCAAACGAAACGAAACAGGATCCTTAAATGGAGGGAACAAACTTAAACGTCGTAATCGGTCGACTTGCATGATGTTAACACTAGGATTTACAATGACTTCCACTAATGGATTGCATTTAATATCATTTTGGGTGATTCGTTTCGATCCACTCTCCCTCTCTCTCTACCCCTAACGTTGTTCCCTTTCGGAATGGAATCAATCGCACCGGCAATCCTCACATACAAAGGACAGTTAACACGCACATCAGTGGTTTTGTTTCCCGTACGTGCGTCAACCGGTGTACACGGTAGCACGGTGGCATGCGGGAATTAGAAGCGACAACTAAATCATGAACGTTAAATCACTCTCAATTAAATTGAATTTGAGCACAATTTAGATTAGAATGCCAAGCCATAGCTGCGGGCCGCGTTGTCCTATCGACCGTACGGGTTTTTCCTAACCGTTGATTTCACCATTACTCGGCACGTTCCCTTCTCATGGTGTCTTTTTCACGTACGATTAGGGAGTTTGAATGCGAAGGGGTAAGAGGTAGAAACTGACGGGGAGCATATAATGAAGCCAGTGAAAATTCCGGGGTCTCTGTTCGCCATTAAACTAAAGCACATACAATTTCCCCCACACCGTAGCGTTATGACACTTTGACATGCAAACTACACCGCGGGACGGGTTAAAAAGAAAAGTTGGGAAAACGAGACCTCTGGTTCCGGGTTGGTGGTGTGGGTATGGAGGGGAAACGAACCATCGCCTTACACTTGTTTGCCATTGCTTCACAGAATGATCATTTTGCCCTCAAATGAAAAGGGTTCCGTGTAATTAATTTGTCAAAAGTAACTCACTTTTTCGCGAATTTTCCACCCCAAAAACGAGGTGCGATACCTTCCGGCAATGGGATGCACGCCTAGTTTCACCCGAAGGAAACATAGTGCAGACGCGAACCGGTACCGTTAACGTTAGTAAATTACATTTCTTCGATTCCATCCAACTCCTCCATGGGGAAGGGAGTTTTATAACGCCAGCGTAGTACACTACCGTGCGGAAAACGAAACGCAAATTAAGCAAGCCCGAAAACTAATTCCAAGAAACACCCGCGGAAACTCGCAATCTTGCAATGGGAAATAGGTGAAGAAAAACACCACAAGCACATACACACAGACACATTCCAATGGTGCGCGGTCGTGTTAAACCCGTGTGTGCTAGCTTTTCCGTGTCTCGTTACACGCTACACAACGTCTTGGGTATTCTTCTCTTTTATTTTCTTTCCCTTAAACTTGGCCGGCACGCGATACGAGTTAGTCAAAAAATGGCCAGTTTGAAACTTATTATGTGTTTTGTTTGCCTAATTTCGATTAAGAAGCAATTCTCACCTGCCTTCTGAGGCGGGACAAAGGAGCTAAACGAACAGGAGTTGGTGGAGGGATCGGTAAACGAATAGTACGTAATGCTTCTTTCGGGCTTGGAACTATTTTTGAGTGTAACGCGAAGAAGGTTATTTCTGGAAGTGAAAATATGCAGATATTCTGAGTGATAAAAGGAATTGCTTTTGAAAGTTTTTTGCAATACCGGAAAATGCAAACTGGTCTTTGAAGCTATCAGTGCAAGTGTTTTGTAAATATTATTGTTAATCCTACTCCACATTGAATTAACTGGAGCCGCATCCGTTACTATTATTGTATCATGTTTAATTAGACTGCAGACGAAAAGTCAAACCCACTGATTGCAAGCGCATTAAATAAATAAACCGATTAGCTTGGATGATGCATTCTCCAAGCCAATCAAAACATGGCTTTATGGCGGGTGGATTTGTTTCTTTGTGTGCTTACGATAATTCCAATGTTATTTGAATAGATTAGAAAGTCGCATGCTCAAGTCAAATGAACTGTGTGAAGCAAGCTCTCTTTTTCATTATTTGCTTTCTTTATTTAAATTTTGCTTTTGGTTTATATACTTATGTTTGCTAGTAGTGTTCATGTTAACTGTTGTACACCAGTAGCAAGTAGTTGCTAATGAAATTATCCACGGTGAAGGATAATGAAGCAATTGGGTACTCTTATCACTCGCTATATTGCTACTGTGGTTTCGTTTTTTTTTTCAGGAGACTCTAGCGATGCAACCGATCTTAGCGCATCACCCCTGAGCCAGATCAAGCTGTGCGATCAGCAGCAAATGATGGCGAAAACTCAGCTGCCCGTCCCGTACGGTCTCGGCAGTCCCTCGAGCCCGGACAAGTATCAGCAACAGTTAGCCAATTACCAGAGCCACATCAAGTCGTTGGACCTTGTGGCGGCCGCTTCCCTCGACGCGTCCGCTCCCCAGGGTGCGCTCCACCATCAGCTACCGTCCCACCATCACCTGCATCATCATCACAATCACCAACAACACCCGTCGGCCGTACCTCACCTTCATCAGCACCCTGCCCACCATCCGCACCATGCACACAATCACCTTCAGCAGCATTTGCATCAGCAGCAACAGCAGCATCTGGCCCATCCCCACCAATTGCCTTCGCCGACGCATCAGCCCCAGCACCAGCTTACACTGCACCATGGGCAGCATCCTGTTGGCCTCGGTCAGCAGCCACCCCATCCGTCCCTAGCCGAGCTCGAGTACATGAAGACGCTCAAGGAGACGAACAAATACTTTATCGATCGCAACTACCGTGCCGCGTCGTTGGGTTACGGCGGGGGACGCGGTGGCCCGGAAGGCCCCCCGGAAGATGGGACAGGCTCCTCGGTGAGTGGTGCAACCGGAGGTGGCGGTGGAGAGTATGAGGAGGATCTTTCATCCCCTACCAGTGCTGGTAGTGGCAATGGTAGCGGTAGCCTAAAGCGCAAATACGATCGCACGAGAGATGGCGAAGATCGAACTGGCGGAAATGGTGATGGTGGTGGCGTCCTGCTGCCGACGGACGGCTCCGAAAGCAATCCGACGTCCGACAGCTCCATTAACAAATATAATAAGCTGCATGAGTCAGCCGATAAATCAATTAGGGCTAATAGTTTCGATTATATGAAAAATTTCGACGAGCTGCGAGCCCGACAGGCAGCGGCCTACGAAGCGGAACAGCAGCATCATCATCACCATCAGCAGCAGCAACAACAGCAACAGCAGCAGCATCACCACCAACAGCTTCAGGTTCTACACCAGCAGCAACAGACACAACAACACCTTTCGCAATCACAACATCCGCAACAGACATCACCGTCGTCGGGGCAGCTGGGTTCTTCGGCCGGTGGCAATCCGGGGACGGAAGAGTACAACCCTCACCGGCAGTCGACGGACAGTGGGGCGGACAAGGGCACGGACGATGGTGGCGTGAGTTACGCGTCCAGCGAAGAGCTCAACCAAACTACATCCAGCGAGCAGGGCGAAAAAGTGGGCTCCGGCAGTGATGATGAAGGTAACGTTGGAAGGCGCATTCGGTTTTTGAAGAACTGCCTTGTAACACCCTTTGGTCCCATTCTAGGTGGTGATGATAACTGTTCGAAAAAGAAACATCGACGAAATCGAACCACCTTCACCACCTATCAGCTGCACGAGCTGGAACGAGCCTTCGAGAAGAGCCACTATCCGGATGTTTACTCGCGCGAGGAATTGGCGATGAAAGTCAATTTACCGGAAGTACGGGTACAGGTAGGTGTCTAACGAGTACATTGTATGCTATACTTTTTTTTTTGTGGTGATCTTGCCCTCCAGTTTTAGCCGGAAATAAGAAAACACAAAATTATTACAACTCTAATGAGTTCATGCCACGCGGTGGGTGTACATCCGACCTGCACATCTGGAATAGGCCGGACCCACTATCGCCCAGAATCGTTACCAATCATATTCAATGCGGTACAATAGCGAATCATCTGCTTACATCTTTCCTTAACTGATTTATCGTGAAAAAACAGCTACGCCTTACACGTTTTGCGTAGTGGTTTGTTTATTTTGTCATTCTGCAAAGGCCCTGCGGCTTTTCCGATTTTGGCATCTAAATGTGACCAGTGAAAAGCAGCATTTCCTCTACCAATAGTAGAGGGTAGGCTTAAAGTCACTTGCCGCTGCCAGGTTCTATCGTCCGCTTGCCACTTCCGGGTATGCTTACGATGGCTGGTAAATCGCAGCGGTAATTGAGTTTTCAATTTACCATCATATGAATACGATTATGATGAAGTTTACCCTTGCGTAGGGTGATGGACGCCAACAACCCTCCTTATTTCGGACGAAGCTACAAAGGGGTGTCGTAAACCTGGAAGGGAATGATGATTATGACGCGATTTATTAAAATTTTGTAATTGTAGCGTTTTGACATTTTCTATTATTTTTTGAAGGGTGAACACGTTTAATGACGTATAAAGAGCCCTAGCCACTGCCGAGATGCATTAATTGCTGTTTCGTTTCTTTCAAAGTTAGTTGTGGTGAGTTTTTTTTTAAATATTTGCTTGTTTTAGTTGTATGCAAAAATATGATTTTACTTAATATTTTATACTTCAATAACATTAAATTATTTTATCATGAATTACAATAATTTTTCTACCACCTCGTATGATATACTCTTATCTGCCGTAACCATTATCCGTTGCGTAAACTGTCTTAATCGAGTTACGATAACTACGCAACAACCAGCGGCTACAACGCGAGTCCATCGAAACATTTGGGCGAAAAATTGAAAACTCTTCCAGCGGGACACAAACACTTACCCGCGACACCCTCATCAACAGGGCAACCCCGAAGCGCTCGTCATGCATCTGTCAATATTTTCCGGTGTCAACTTCTGCCGGGTTGATGCACTGCTTGAGAGTTCGTTTTCACCCTTCAGAAAAAGAATTCATCACGCAGGCCCACTCCAAAATCCCCACTCGGGCTGCGCAAGACATGTGTTTTCGGGACCAGAATTACAAGCTTGCGATATGCGTTTGGAAGGGAAATCAATTTAGGGGCTAATTTGAGTCAAATATTAACTTGACTTCATGATTTCGTTATTTAACGTTGTATCTTGATCCTTAGTCGGGATTGGAAAAATATATCCCATATCTTGATGAGATATATTTCACGATTCCAGCATTTTAATAATCATTACTATTATTTGATTACATTTGAAGGACTTACGTGGTCTACACAAAGATTGTAAAGAATGTTTATAAACTTATACAAAACGAAAACGTAGACGCTTTCTGGAAGCTGATAAAGGCAACTTGATATCAAATAGGTCAAAAACATCATTTAGCTCACTACACATTTGTTGTCACTTAGGATCACTTAGTCCGAAGTTGGTCCTGGTAAGCTCGGAACGAAACGAACGATTCGGCGCGAACATCCTTATTTCTTCAAGAAGCGTGGGAGCGTCGATTTCGTCTCAGCAATTTGAGTTGTACCACTAGGGAGCCAGACTACCCAGCAGAACTCCAGAATCGAACGCACAATAGAGAAGTAAACAGTTCTTAAACACTTTGGATCTCGGAATTCTTTGTAGATACTCATCATTACCAAGTTACTGATTATCTCGGGCAATTAAATTATTCGTCTGTTCACGAAACTTTAGTTTTTCGTCAAGCAGGATACTAAGATCCCGTATGCAGGATACTATGCAGTTGTTACTGATCGGAAGGCGTGCTCTATTGAACGATATGGTTTGGCATTCGTCCGGACATTGCTTATCCATGTTTCTATCGCACCAATTCCCATAACATGTTAGCAAACCTTGAAGTCGCTGACAGTCACATGGATCTTCAAACTCGGTAAAAATGTCGATGTCATCATTACCAGAAACAGGTACGAATCCACATGCTAGATCGTTGATAGATCGTTGATTTAGATAAGAAATAGTAGGGCTAATAGTAGGCTCTAAATTGCTACCCTGTGGGACTCCGGACATACTGATGAACGTATAAGATTGGTCCGATTCTAATTCAACTTAGTAGGTACGATCCATCGAATAAGGGCGCATCCAAGGTATAAACGTGTCTGGAACGCCTTTCTTATGCAGTTTGCGATCAGTATTTCTTGAGATATGCAGTCAAAGGCAGCCTGAAGGTCAATGTATACAGAATCGATTTGATAACCTCAATCCATACTTCACAACAGCAGCTAGTAATGTTTTGCGAATGTTAATGCCTTCCTTACAACAATTGTTTAATACTTAATTTATATTGAGTTTGAGAAAATATTATATACTCTGCACAATTCGTTGACGAAGTTACAAAGAAACGCTTTCCAATAGCACGCACAAACTTCGGAAAGTCAACTGATGATAATAAAAGCGGAAAAGCCATCGCTTCCAATCCGGCTAACCTTCTCAGGTTTCGACGTAACAAAAAAGGCACTCAACCCCTCGTAGGTGACTCACGGGCGCACATACACAGGCCCGCCATATAGTGCCAGCAACACCAAGTAAAGGATGCACCCGCGGATGCATTCAGCCCCGAACACTACTGTCAAGGATAATAACTGCATGGGCAAACGTACGTCTAAAGTGACTCCGTGGGACACGTTCGCGATTTGCAATTTAGTGGAGCAACAATACCGGCAAATTGGGACCACCCAATCCCCCTGGTGGTGCAGGTGGGCGCTCTGGAAGGTGCCGGTGATGGACCTGTTTAGTCAATACCGACAGCACTTTGCTACACGTGAGGTTTTTCTCCCTTACGCTTCCTTCTTTCCGGGGAAGCGTCGTTCACGGCAGCCGGCTGCCGTTGCCGTTGTTTGTGGAAGCGAAATTGAATTTCGCGTTTCACCGAAACATAACCTCAAAGTGACGTTTCGTCACAGGAAACATTATCCACCCCGCAGGGATGGGACGGACGGCGTGTGGCATGTTCCACGGTTGGGGATGGAAAATCGCACCGAATTAATTTTCATTTCCCCGTTGCAGCACACTGTTCACCGGTTTGTGGGCCACTTCTTCATCAAAACCAGCCGAAACCACTGACTCGCGGTTCGTTTTAGCAGTCAATTTTTAAACTCACTCTGGCAAAACTTTTCCTGCACGTTCTCTTTTCCCTAACCCACCGAAACAAGGTCCGTGTCGTTTGAATACTGAATGGTGGTGTATATGAAGAAAAACATGTACATTTGTCGCTTTATTTTCAATGCCCCCGCACGAACTTGTTGTCGTTACGCGGTCAACGACACGTCATAAGTTGTAGCGGAAAGAACGCGCTAAACTGTTTTGCCTCCTGCTTGATGTGTCCACCTGTGGGAGAGAATCCCCAAAAGCCGGGATAAAACGTCAATCTACTACGGTCGTACGGTGTTCGACAACTGATCGAAAGCACCACCAAATAAAAAAGGTTGTTGCAATTTCACTGACACGGTCGAGTGTTTACGGGCATGTTTTTTATGTTCGATAGCAAAAAATTAATCCAATTTTGGTCGAATGTTATTTATTCAAATTCAATTTACCAACGCGCATTTCGGCTCACGGGCGCGAACTCAGAGCGCATGTGCTGCGTTAAGTTAAAAAAGCATGTTTTTTCTTTTCGTTGGAGCGTTATTTTCCCATTTTTGCAATCGAACCCACACTAAACGAAATTGACAGGGAGTGTTGAGAAGGACTGTCGCAAAAGGATGGAAGTGAGCGGGGAAAAAAGTAACAATTTGTCGAAAAATCACGCCTAAAAGTAAACAACACTGGCCCGGGGTGTGAAGTTGTCGTGTGAATATCCTAAAAGCGGACCAAAAGCATTTTATCCCTTGCTCCCTTTTTTTGCTTCGCTTTTGTTCGGGGATACCATTTGCTCGGAAAAAAGTTGGTAAAAAGCAATTTCAATCTCGGTGTCGCTGCTAAAAATCGTTTAGTGATTTTGACGAATGTTGCCCGGGCATGCAATCGCATTCGCGAGTGTTTTGTTACAACCCTTTTTTCTATTGCCGGTACGCAAAACATTACCAGCAGATCTCCTCAAAGCAGACCATCTAAAAGCCACGGGCTGTAATGGTAGCACCAACAGCATTTATGCTTGATTCATATCAATGAAGTGAGACATTCATATTTTACCAACTATTAAATGGAGATTCGAGCTTGTAGCAACGTGAAATGAAAGATCGAAACATTCGTGTGTTACTAACATTCCTAAAAGACAGTGCGATCTTTTGTAACACCTAATGGTAGTATCGTGCCTGGGTGTTATCTCATTAAGCGCTTTGTATGTATTGTCTGGTGATAATGATTAATTACGGCTGATGAGTAATGCTCTTTATGTTGGTCCAAATGATCTATAAAGGGTTTGGTGCGCAGGGTTTATTTGGTGGGAAATTCAATTACATACCGTTCCCTGTACCGTCGCCCCAACCCGGGTATCATCAGTTCCGTGTACACAATTAAAAATTACTACCAAATGAATCAACGGCCGGTATGTGCATTATCGATTGTCCTTTCACTGATTCATTTGAATAATAACGAAACCCGCTGGGTGTCCAAGCGGTCAATAGAGCGATCGATCGAGCCTGTCACGTCAAATTACCATAATAGATACCGAAACAATTATAACAAATTATATTTCTCGGCTTGTACTCAGGTTGGTGGGGTGGGGCAATGGTAGGAAACGTAACATGGTAATTGACCCCTGTTATCAACCATAACGTGGTGCTGTGTGTGTGTTTTTTTTTCGCCCTTCTTCCGGAACCTTATTATGAAAGATGGAACCGTACGGAGGGGAGTTAATGGTGCCGGTGGATACCCCACACAGGATACCCCACAAAGCCAATTAAACTAACGCAAATGCACTGCATGTGCATGCTATGCACCTTCATTTATGCATGCAGGAACATTCTCCTCCACCGTCATTACCCGGAACAGGGTAGTAGCAATAAAAAAAAACCTCATTGAGCTGTTCATGCCACTTCGACACGCGCCCCTGACCACTTCACATCGTTTAGCGATCACGATTAAGCTAAAGTACAATTGAGTTTAATTTAATTTAAATTGAGCTTTGATTTAATTTCTGCTAACCATAGAGCTTTCCACCGACCCCGGTCAGTTTCCCCTGTTGGAGCGGGGAATGCAAAATCAACTTGCATTGTATGCAAAACCCCCATTATGAAAATTGAAAAAGTGCACCTGGTGGTATATGGTGGGCAGGTGCGGGAGCTCCGAAAAACAAACTAGACGCAGGAAATGGAACAATCCCGACACGATGCACATGTGCGGACTTTCTTTCAGTTATTTCCACCACCAAGGGCATGGGTTGCAATGAGGTTGATAGCGTTGCAATTAGTGGGTCTTTTTTCACATTCCACATACGTCTTTGTTTGTTTAGCACGATGGCCGACCGTAAAGAGTAAGCGGTGCAGTTCGGATCACACGATATACACCGTCTGTTATTGCGCTTTTATTTGCTCCATTATCGACCCGACCCGTGAAGCATGAAATCAAAATTTAATCCGTAGAAAGGATACAGCAATTAAATGGTCATAAATAATCACATTCTGGCACGATCGCACGAAACGCAATCGAATCGCACCCGATTTTGTGACAACGTCCCAGCTTTGTGACAGAAGCGGACAGAACAGTTTTGACAGGTAGCAGCGCGCACCGTTTCCAACGGGGACCGTACGTTGCAATTAAGTTGTCCCTTATCCGTTTTCATTTGCACACCAGCAAATAAAAAACGACACAAAGTTTCACATTTCACCAGGACCGGGAGTGTGTGCTTTGGGTGGAAATGCGTACCATACGCCACTCGCCCTACAGAGGAGGGTTTTATGGTGGTCACATGATAAAAAGCAATTCTCGCTGCAGCAGCAGCAGCAGCATGTAAGCACTTTGCCTGGTGAACGACACTTTAGATAGCATCTTCAAATAGTTCACATTAGTTGAAATAATTAAATTAATTAGTGTCGCCCTCCATTGCGTGTCAGGACAGTCTGGGCACGACAACTGCGGTGCCTGCATGGGGACTATCACTGCACTGGAAGAGATGAACACATAATGTCGAGTTGCGTTATTTCTTTTCGGCACGAAATTTCTCGTGGGGTTTGAAGAGGTAAGCTTGCACTTCTAACTGAAAGCAACAATCGCATGTCTTATATTGGAACTTACAGGCTGTAATCTATATTGTATTCATACAATAATTACAAACAAAATAAAAACACTCGTTACAAATTAAAATAAAAAGGATTCAAAGTGTAAGTCACCGAAATCGAATTTCATTTGTTTAGTGAACGATCAAGGACGAAACTTCTATACGATGACCCATGACATCTGTCAAATAAAAAAGCTTCAAAATTCTTAATGTTTACAGCCATTAACTACTTCAACCTCAAAGAAAAAATCCCACTGTCTAAACATTACTTTCTCTTTGCTTTTGAATAGCTGATACCAACTGGAAACGTCTCTGAAACGATATGTCGTCCGGATCGAGGACTTTCTTCGCTTTCAAGTTTCCTGATTATCATTCTCATAAAAATGTATTGAAGAAAAATGCTCCCAACATGGAATTATGAGAGCTAATTCTAAATCAAAATGAATAATGGGAAAATGAGTATTAGGTATTCACTGAAAATCTGCTACTAATAAGATAACTAAGATCGCACGACAAATTCGATCTCAAAATCCTACATCGATTGTTCCCACTTACAAGGAGAGACTATTCAACTACTTGATAAAAATAAGTCTAGTAAACCAGAAATGGCAGGCTTAACACAAGAAAAGTAGCTGAACGAAGAAGATAAAGACGATAACTGATAGGAAGCTTGATAAAAGCACTCCCATGAAGATCCTAACAACTTTCTTTTGGAGCATGATTTGTTTTCCAACAATCAGTTTGAGCATAACTCCTTGGGTGGGATTTCAGAAACTCATTCTAAATAGCGTCTTTTTGACGTCCACCTGATGTACACCTTCGGAATATTAGTTATTTGGTTAGAATGATGATGATGATAAGTCTCCCCTCTAACCCCAACATAAGTTTGATAAGGACGAAATTATCTTTACGATATTTCTGCTCTTTTAACAAAAAAAAACCCTATCTACCAGTAGTTAAACGTGGTGGCATCGTAGAACATTTTGAAGAATTCCCCGAGCCATTCGCACTTCTAAATTGACCAGCAACATTACACCGAGGAAGACTAGTCTCATTCCATAGCAAAGAACCAATCATTGGGACGGATTCACTACTTTTTGGAACACCGCTGCAACTTGCATATGGCCATTTCCACTAATATAAACGGCTGATTTTAAGGCATTACCATCCGAAGCAGGAAATTGTAATGTATCTGAAATGTGGGGTGTGTTATTCCATGACCTGGTTTACCTCATGTTTTGTAGCTTCAAGATATTCTAGTGAATTTTCTTTTCAACGTTGGTTACAGTTTGGTGTCAAACTTCGTTTTATTTCTGTAAAAGGATCAAGGCCCCGCTGGTCAGAGAGTCGTACTAGGCAAATGACGGCAAAGACCGAGCCTACAACGAGCATTTGCATTTTTTTCCAGGAATTTGCTGATGATTTTCTTTATCAGGTTCCAGGATAATGACTAGGCCAATAGGGTCTCAACATTCGTATTGCTTAGGGCCTCCAAAAATATTAATCTGCTGCAATTCATATCCTTATTACAGAATGCTCAGTTTTGCCAACTGATAACACCTTTAACGACTTGGATGTTCTTGAATTGTAACCATGAAATCTTTTCTTGAGTGTTGTTGCAATAATATAGACTACGTTGAACGAATTGATTCATATGTTGCTTCCAAACAAGCCAAAGCCAGTAGACTTCCAGAACGAAAGTTATGTATTTGTTAATTAGTTTTAACACATTTCATCACAATTAAGGTATTCTACTTCATCTTTAGATGCGCTGGTACAATTTATTATTATGCATGCATATCCTTCAACAACCAGAAGCAAATTGCTGTCACGAGATCACCATCACCGGTGTGTTCGGCCATCAATAAAAGTGTCACCAATTAACGCCGAAATAAAGCACCATTAATCAATCGCTTCGGAAAATCTGATTTGTCGTTAATTTGTGCACTTAATTGGTGTGTTTTGGTGTGGTCCTGTCGCAAGCGAACCCACAGTTTGGAGCACCCCGAGCCCCGAAATACATCATTATCGTATATTTCTGTTTCCGTTCCATTCACCGATGCATCTCGCGGGCACGCGTGGGATGCTTCTCCGGACACGCGGGTGTTTCGTAGTAATCTGCTTCCCATCACTCAAACCCACCGACCCACGGACGGGCTAAATCCCTTTGCCGAAGGTTCGGTAATTTACCAGCTATTTGTCTATCGAAGGAAGGATTACAATTAGCGGAGCTGTCACTGTCACGTGAGTGGCCGCGTACGCATCGTACACCGGTCTAGCGTGCAGCGTTTCGGTCCGATCTTATCGAGTTTCTTCATCGGGGGAGGCTCTCGAGATGTCTGTCAAGTGGTTTTTCCCGTCCCGTGCTATCCGTTGGGTGCGGTGGCTGGGTAAGGGAGCATTACAGGAAAGCTGCCATTATATGGCGCAGAATGGGAAGATGCTTGTGGACGGGAAATTCAAACAGGAAAATAAAAGCGAACCCAAAAGGAAACGAGAAAAAGTCAATCAAATCGAAAGATCAGAAGACGCAAGGGCACCGTAATGCTGGAGATGGATCCAATTTCTTCACCCGGCCGTACAGCAACAATAAAGAAAAAGGACATTTGGACGAAACGGAGAACGGGAAATTGAATAATCCGACTCTTCTCCACGCCGCCCGTGTTGCGTGACTACGTGACGCCCACGTATATTGGGCATCCGTTTTCTATTGGCTCCGTCCCGATGGAATGTGATTTTCTGTGTGGAGTAGGTTTTTGGGATTCCTTTTTTCTTTGCCTCTGCTGTATACTTTTGCTCCATTGCTTTCTTGGGTTGCCGATCACTATCGTAATCTGGTTCGGGCGGAAGATCTCAATCCGATTGCGTTCCGCCGCGTACCATCGCACGGTTATTTGTTTCGATTTCTCGCTTCCCGCAATATCTACATTTAACGAGATCGATTGAGCGAAATGCGATTTACAAAATTTCATAACGTTAATCCCAACCGTTTGTCCGTTTTGTTTAGCCCGGGTGCGTGTGGGTGGGCTGAGCAAACAAACAAACTCAAACGCTGCGCAGCAAATCCAGATTAAATTACGCTTGACGGGTTATTGGGTTGCGTTGCCGTAGGCTGTGAGCTGGAACACTGTTGTGGACCGTTTCACTGCCCCCGGGGGCCAATTTTGATGACGTTCGTTACAAGTGAAGGGTGCAATTTTCCGACCAAGGCCTACCACTCGGAAAGGCTTTGCGCGAAGGAAAACACATGTTTTCTCACACAATTATGAGGGATTAGGACATTTGGCACGGTGCGTTCGGGCGATTCGGGATTTGTTTTTTTTTTTGTTTTGCACGTTGACAGAGGTGAAGTTATACCGAAGGGTGGGCAGTAGATAATGATGTGGTTGTGTGTTTTACTAGTTTTGATATTACCTAAACATAGCATTTGGATGTAGTTTGTTTTTTTTTTTTTTGTATGACGGCCTGGCCGTATTAGAAGGATGTAGTTTGATAGTTTTAGAAATCATTTAAATAAGCCATCTGATCAAAATGAATTATTTTTGCATACAACGAGGAACACACCTGTTTTTTTCGATTTACTTAAAATCCTCAAAAGATAGATACAACCATTATTTGTATGATGAGAGCAAAATTCTACATCATGGAACTAATTTACCAATATATAAAAGCGCTATAGATTATTAGCCGAGATTAGTATATTTTAAATGGACCGACGAAAACTGCTATGTAGAAGTGTGTAGTTGTAGGAAAAAAATGCTGGTGATGATTACATTCCTTAACTAAACCAGAACCTGACCAAAAGCATTTGGTTTCCATAGAAAATTCGTTTTTGCACTTTTTGTACGGTTTTTCACTGTATATATAACTTTTTTTTAGCATTGTTCTGTATGTTAGTGTTGCTTCAGTTTTCATTTCCTACCATTTACTACCAACATATATACTTATATTGATTGGTAGCTTCATAACAAACATAGTTTACAACAAAAGAACATTTTTAAATACGTTTTCTAAATTTTAAAATTCCAAAAGTAAACTAAACCAAGTTAAAATATTTAAAAATGGTTTAAAACCTCCAATTAATATATATTATGCATTCAAAAAATTGGTAATGTTGTTTTAGTGTAAAATAACGTCAATTACGTTTACGTTATATGGTTGTAATTTGATTATTTCTATGTGAAAAACAATATATTTCCGAAGTGTCCATATAGTTATGTTACAGTGTTCAAACTTTTTTTTTTTGACAATAAAATTTTGTAATGTGGACGTAAAAACACGAGAAAAACAAGAAAAGATGTGAAATTATATTGAACACCAATCAGGCAAACAATGTTTGTATCTATCTCTTGAGGATTTTAATTATATCGAAAAAAACAGGTGTCCATACAGTTGTGATACACGCTGTATTGTTTGTTTAAAAATGAAGGTTAGGAATATTGTTCAATAAAAATATTCTTGTAGTTTATGAAAATATTTCGATTATAAAATAGTTTTATAACTTCCTTTCTACTATAGTCAATATTGATGAATTAAATAAAAACAACTTTTAAGTACCTGTACTAATTGTCATGCTACAAGTAATATGATTTATGTGTCAAAACCATAATCATCAAACGCTTTTTCCATCATCTTAATGCCGACATCTTACCACGACAATAGGACCAATTTGTCTCCCAAATTGAACCACAATAGCAAACGGTTACAAACTCATGAAAAAGGGCGCTCCCGAGGCGGCGGATTCGTTCGTCTCGCGCAATCGTGCGCATCCATCCGTACGTTAATCGTTTCCTTCACTCTCACTTTTATCACCCCCGATGATGATGACGACGACGACGATGATGATGGGGTTCGCACTAAACGGTACGGAAAATCGATCAAAGTGTGCGAAAGGAATGGTTGGGTGGTTGCGAGATTGCATGAACGAGCGAGACCGCTAGATGAAAAGCGGAGATGGAGTTTTTTTTCTTCTCTCATTCTCCATGCCATCTAGCGATGGGGAGATGTTGTGCACCATAGTGTTTGCGTTGTCGTCATCGTATCGATGCTGAAAAAGAAAATGGCTGCCGAGTTGGAGGAAAGTGCGCTGATGCTGCAGGGGCCTTCATCACCATCGAACGAACGGAGCACAATGGTTTACCGCTTAATCGACGGGTAATCAAATTATTCCTTTTAATGAACGCGTATCTCGAACGTCGAGCTCGACGCTGCTGTGTGTGGTGTAGTGCTTTGGTCGGGCTAAACTTTTACCGATGCTGCACTGTCAATTAAGCCGAACTCTGGACAACGGTCGAGCAGGAGCCACATCCAACGACCAAAGGACGGAGCGAGAACGAAACAATGTCCAGTTCAGTTTGGCGTTGATTATTTAATTTACTCATTCGATTTCATTTCAAACGCCTTGTACGGTACGCACTCTGTCACTGGCAGACCGAGCCCGTATAGGACGTCGATGGCGCTCTAGTGCGAGTGACCTGGTACACAGGACACCTTGTCGCGCTGGCCCGGTCGGCCGATGGTAGAAAATTAATTCCAAAGTCCCGACACGAATGACACCGTTACAGCTACACCGACACACCGACCTAATGGACCACCTGCAGCGATGTGCATGCCCCCGCCAATTCTGTGCTCATTTCCCCACCCGCTCCATTGACGCTCTTTTCCGTGGGGCGCACAACGAAATGCAGGCTGCATAATTATGTTTCTCCCTGGTCCTGGTTCGCGCTTTCGAGTGCGTACCGACGTTAGGGCAGCCAGCCTGACATCGGGGAATGGGATGTGTGGAGCAAACGGAAATTGCTATTTAATTAGCTGGCTGAAGGTGGTGCACTTGTTACCGTACATGGAACAGTGTCCTCGCTGAAACTGGGACTGTCGTCCAAAAAACCACACTATTCATTCTCTGCTCTCGGGCATTGAACGTTTGAAGCGTTGCGGTGATGAAAATTTAAAAACTATCGAAAGCAATTAAGGATTTGCGGAACAAGCTCGAAAAGTGTTGCGTTTGGTTGTTTTACACAATAATAAATGGAAGGACGTTAATAGCTTGAGCGTTCCATAATGGTATAAAGAATTTGATTATTTATTTTCAATTAGTAAATCATTTTTCAATAATAAGTAAGCAAGTAAACAATTTTTCAGTTATCTGATAATAGTCGCAGTCCGAGCTGATTTAGATGTAGGATATAAAAGTCATTACATTCTGGAGCTGATGACTCCCGAAATATCAATGTCAAGAGTTGCAAGATTCACATTTACCAACGCTATAAGCACCTATTCCTAGAATGGAGTCAGGGTTTGCAACTTCGGGAACAACGGCTCTCATATACACCAACCAACCAATAATGTAGTGACTGTAGTGACTGTGTTCTCAGAACTCTTATGTATCTTTGAGACAAGGATCTTATCCAAAGCAGACGAATACCATGTAGTGACTGTGGCGTTAGACCAATGCTAGCGACCGTGACAAATTATAGCTTCAGCGCATCGGACTTCTTTTCAACAAATTAGACTACTAGTTTATTTATTAAAATTGTTGATTGTTATTAGTTCACGCCGACATTGTTGAGCCTTTTTTTTTTTTTTTGTTATTGTATGACGGCCTGGCCGTATTAGACTTAGTTTACCACGTAGCAGGATAGTCAATCACAGCTACGGGGGAGCGGTCCGGATGGGATTTTGGCCCCGGTCTGTCGTGTGAGAGAGCAGCGCCGATACCACTACCCCACCGGGCCGCCCCAACATTGTTGAGCCTTAATGCCAAGTTTTTTTTTTCAATAAATAATGGAGACATTTCCTTGTTACTTCCATGATCTTGATTTGGCCGGGACTAACAAATGTGAAAGCGTTGTATTTGTTGACCTACAGTAGTTTATTGAGTATCATGCAAAGGCAGAAAATATGTTTATATACAAATAACCATAAATATAGTATTGTATTTATGGTTATTTTCATATATGAGTATTGACATATATTAGATCATATATTGTATTGACAATAAAATAAATGCAATATTAAATTTTAGCAAGTATAACAAATAAACTTTATTTACCATTGTTCAATATAAAAGATTTAGTCTAGTTGAAATTTCATTCTAAATATCGTAACATCAACCCAATTCGAAACTCCGGCAACAAAAAAAAACAACCACTCGCGATAGGAATTGTCTCATAAACTACTCATAAGCTTAATCTAGCCGGCTCGTTTCTTTATTTCAAAGCGATTATACCGTGCTCCTAATGTCGTCAGTTTACGATCCTTAACTACCGCTTTATCGACGGTTTAACATAACGTTTGCTGTGTCGCTACATACTTGCAGCACGGCAACAACGCTCTACTCTCGTGTGCCATGTCGCACATACCCCGAACGCTTATTAATTGCGAGCGTCATTTGCATGGGTACAGCAACGTTTAACCTGTGCTCACCGTATAGTTTTCACTCATTATCCAATGGTGAATATTGCAACAATAAAAATCCGTATTTATCTTCGATCGAACAAGATTGCGAGAAAAGGAAAGTACCTCGGCAAGTGTGTAGATCGTTTTCGTTGTACTGTGTTTGAATGCTTTCGTTAAATTAACGAACCATAAGAAGGAGCACATGGGACGATAGCATGCCGTCGACGCATTTTTGCAACGTTCCATTCGGTGAAAAGCGTTTACATTAACTCATTTCCTTCGGTTGGCGTGGGAAGGGCGCGTGATTAGTGCTAATAAAATTACTCAACCGAATCCGCCGTTAGCGCTTTGGTTAGTATTTAACGCGAGCGCGAAGTTTCAAACAGACAGTGGCGTTTCCCCCACATTTCGTCGTACACGTAAGGGACCGAAAGGGAACGTATAGGCAACTTTGAATCGATGTATGTCCCGTGTGTCTTGCATTTCTTGGTCGATTTTGTTTTTTTTTCTTTTTTTTTTGGTGCCGCGTTTCCGGTGGAACTGTTTGATTTCGGTTACAGCGAGTAAAAAGAAAGTATATGACAATGTCTGATAGGAACGGAACGGAACTCGGTACGCAGTTCAGGGTTTTTTTTCCTCTGTGGCATGCAAAGGTATTTGCGAGACAAATCGTTTCTGGTGCGCGATATTCTGTCCCAGTTCTAGTTTCAGGAGTGAGTTCATGTTTGATACCTTCGATGCCATCCACCAAAGGGTGGAGGAGAGATCTGAACCGGCAGAGGGGACATGTGTGTAAAAGGAAAATAATAATAATATGTTTGCGATTTGAAATCGAAATTCCACCATACCGTACGGTTGCATTACAAAACCCATCCAGAACGGGCATAACAAATGGAGGATATAACTTTCCTGTGTCATTTTGTTTTATTACACGCTAGCGCTTTATGGGAGTTTAATACGCAAGCGGACACAAATCGATGCTAGATTTGCCGTGCTGGTCTGGCCGGCGGAACGATACAACCTGGCATGTTACGGGGATCGACGGCCACAACATGCCGGCTCATATGCGAGCATGCAAATGCGAACACGTGTGTACTACGAGCATGGGAAGGGACGCGAGATAATGGCACCGAAAAAGGACAAACCAAACCATTTGCCGTGCTGAATGATTATTCATAAATCACGAAACAGTCGTGCAATAACCGGTTGGGAGCTGGATAGGACATATGAGGTTTACAAACGTTTTTATTGAACTAATTCTATCAAATGCCTTGAAGCGTGGAGATGGTTTAGTGGAACCGACGGTGGTCTTCACAAGGCACGACTGATACTCTGTCAATTCTCATCCCGACCTTCGCACGGAAGACTGAGACTGTTTAGCAATGGATAATTTAAGTTTGAGGTTTGAGTACCTACCACAAAGGAAAAAGGAAATTTGTCGAGTTAACTTAAATGTTGAGGCAAAAAAAATTAATACAAATAATTCAGACTGATTGTCCGTTCCACTAACAAATTCCTTCCAATGAAGGTGAAATTCATGCTTTGCCACATTCAAATGAATGACTAATTTGTATACAAAGAAAATAACTTTAATAGAATTACCGCTTCTGGTACGGTTTGTACCTACGGTAGGTCCCGCTGTGAAGGACTTTTTTACGACACCGATTAGGACGATTTCCCTTCCACCTTTCCTCCCGAAAAGGGTTCCCCCCTTCTCTCCCCACACCGTATATGTTCGCTCCTAATCATTCGGTAATAAAAATCATTAAATTTAATTTTCTTGTTTATCAACCGTTCCGGCTCACGGCGAAAGTAGAAAACACACCCCAACCCATAACCATAACCTTTCATCGAGATATGAGAATGGTGGCGAATGGTTCGTTGGACGTACCTCGACATACTGGCGAGCGTATATGGAGATCGCCAGCACGACATCACAGCGCCAGCCAAGGAACGGGAATGTTTGTGAGGTTTTTTTTTTTTGTTTTGGGTCTTAACCATCAAACTGACCACAGGACAAGGTGATGGATGATTGTTGGTTTCATTAGAAAATCGTCCACCAGGACACAAAACTCGCGCTGAGTCGTAAGGAATGAAATGACGTGAAACAACCATGTCAAACTTTCGACCAGCATTTTTTTTTTCTTAACTCGCACTCAGATTGTGGAGCATTGGTTGAGTGGGGGAAAACATACCACCCTCTGTTCAGGATCTCGTGCGTGAAGGTGTAATAATAATAAAAAGCCACTCATTACACATTACCACGGGACGATGGGAGTAAGTTGGCTGCTAACAAGCGACAAAGAAGTTTTCCTTTTTGGTTGGGTTTCCTTTTCCTTCCGTTCCGTTTGGAGCTTCTATGCGATTATAACTATTAGCATTATCTTTATGAATTTCCATACTAAATATGGGAATAAATTGAAGGAACGACTAGACTTTTCGGTGTGTGTATGTGTGCTCACATCAAGGACACAAGTTTCGGTCGCAAGTTCTATCAAATCGAACACAAAGTTATCCTTTCGCCGTTCGTCGTGAACTCCCCATTGTGGTACCATATAAAAGCGCAAATAAATTTGATAGATTTATGCGTCCGCAAGTAGCGAACGGACAGCTCACGAACGCACGCTCATGCACGCATGCACGAACGCATGGCATGGGAAAAGGTTTGCTATGGGGACACCGTTCGACAAGTTTCGGGGCTTTGTTACGGGCTCATATGTGAGCGCATATTTGCGGTCGAAAATAAAGGACCAATTTATGAATTAGAATTACTGCCGAGGAATGCAGCGTGTACGGCTCGCCTGTCCCACTGTCACCGTCCATGAAGGGTAACAATAAATATTTTATTCCTATCGCTAGTTTTATTGCCCCCATATGGGAACACGGCATCGGGCCGGTTGTGGTGGATGGCAAAATTCGTGTATTGGAATTATTGTAATGTGCAGCATGTTTTATGAGGTTGACAAACAAATAGACGGCTTTGCTAACCTATTTGAGCTTTAGCTTTGCTAACCAAAGCATCAAACGTTTTGGTTGGTAAATATTTAATCCATATGATATTTCGTCCTTGTTTATTGGAAAGATGTTTGGCGTGAAATCTTAATATTTCGCTTGTATTCCAAGAACTGTTTCTTTAAACACCAATCAAAACACATCCGGAAATGAACCTTCTTGCCCTTTGCCCTGGCATTTTGATTTATGTTTCCTATTCTTTAGAAAATAGCTCATTGCTAAATGAAATCCTTTCAGTATTAATTTCCTTCCGCTTTTTCCGCAGCCCATCTAGGCGCGCGGGCCCACGATATTATAATTCAATTAACCCCCTTCGTTGAGCTCCGCTTCTTGCGCTGAGGTCCCCGACATGCCTGCCAACTTCCAATGCCGACGGTTTTTAAAAGCTTATTGTTTGTTTGCTTTGCCTGCTTAGAATCCTAGAAACCGTTCCTTAGCGGTCTATCCCCTTCCGGCAAATGGACTCCAAAAAGGACCGCTTAACGTGACGGAATGAATTATCGAAGCGAAGGAAATTATAGGGTTATGGGATATTTTAATTCACGACCGCCATCAGACGGGAACCCGGTATAGTACCGCCTTATCGCGTCTTTGAATGAGCCTGTTTTGTAAAGGTAAACGATTATAGTAGCTACTAAAGCGAATTACCGACGAATGGGTTTGCGAATTGATTTTTTCACTCTTGTTTCTTTAAATGAAGTGTAAATTTCTCACATTAAAAACTGAACAGGGGGTTGAACTGCTAGCTTTTTGCATGTACGCCGACGACTGTATTCTCCCATAGGGGATGCCATGTTGTGCATTGAAATAATATAAAGCCACATAATGAGGCATGCTGATTGGATGCAGCCGATTGCACAGAGTGTCACCATCGTTGACTTTTGACATGGTTTTGGGACTCAACCATGGAGAACATTTCGCATCGGATTCAGGTGATGCACCTGGTACAATCTTTTATTACACCGGAGGGGTTCGTTAAGTATTTAATCGGCAAACAATGAACTCACCTTCGCTAGAAAGAACCCTAATTAAAAGAAAAATCCGCAATTACCTTTCGGCCGGTTTCGGCTCGGTCGCCATTTGATCTCGGTCGGTTTGCTTTGTGTAGAACCATCCTGCTTTTTTGTGATTTTCCTAAGGCTTTTTCCTCTCTCTCTCTCCACCACACATAACATAAAAATTGCTTATTTTGTATGGAATGAATGGCTAAAAAAATAATGTAAAACAACACCACGATGTAGACACGACAAACAATCGCGTAAACAAACATCAATCACATCAAATTGACTGTATGGTAAGCAAGAGATGAGAAAAAAACATTGAAACACACAACATAAAAAGGGCTTAAGCATAATGCGTGATTTATGGTACGGCGACGATGCAAAACACAGCTGCCTGAAATTAAACCGAAAATAAGAAGAAAAAAATGAAACCCCTTACTCACAAATCTAGCGCATACGAAGGCGGGATTCTTTAATCCTGTCCCGAGATAATAAGAGCCACGGAGAAGAAGGAAAGACAAAACTAACCACACTCTTGGAATAATGCAGCGTAAGACGTTGTGGATTTTAATTTCATTAGCCTCGAGTTACCTGTTACCGCTTTGACCTCCGGGAAACGGAAATCGACCTACGAGCCTCCCTCGTGCCATTCCCGTGACGTAATTTAGGCCGTGGCCCGATCGTGGCTTGGGGCTTCCGTTTCGCGGGAGCCGAACTACGCTGGCTGCATCATTCGATTTAATCGTTCGCGCCGAACGCGCGTACTGGTGCGCGTTCTGGTGCGTGGTGCGAAACCATCAGCGCACATCGAGAGCGTGGCAAAGAGCACACGTGGCAACGTTTGTGTGGTGGGCTTCTGCTCCATTCGATTCCACAGTTAAAGCGCGAATTATCAGCTCCGTTTAACTCTGCTCCACCAGCTGTCGTTTCCGGTGGGCGAGCGATGTTTAAATGGAACGCACGTGGAAGTGTTTGGCAATAATTGTTGCACCATTCGAATCGTTAGCCGATAATCGAGACGAGCGGTGGAGAGGAGTTGTTTAAGAAAAGAATGGACAGCAAAAATTATCTTACATTTGCTCATATTCTCCCGCGAATATGGTTTAAATTCGGATTCTAATTTGGGGAATATTATAAAGTTAGCAAGAATCTACCCGAAACGAGCAAATATTTATTTGTAGTAAATTTAGGCAAATATTACAAAATATCTATTTTACAACCATTTGCGGATTCTTTTCAAGTTGAAATAAACCATGTAAAAAACGACTCTAAGCAAATTTTTCCTCACTTGACAGATGTAATCATTCGAGAAAGCTCTACAAAGAAGCGATTTAATTTTTGAAAAGCTCAAGAATGTAGGGTAGAGTTTATAATGTATCTTCGGAAAGTCCAATTGTACTTGATTCGAATCCAGAAATAGATCCATCTTTATAACTTCAACAAACTTAATGTAACCACGAGATCCAGCAGAATTCGGATCAATTCCCCCTATAGTAACCGAAGAAGGATACTAAGTGCTTCAACACCAGAACTTCAACTTACACGAATCTGACTATGTGAGAAATGAGAGTATTACAAAACAGATCGTCGGCCTCCAAATGCGGGATATATAGAATGAAGTTTAAGTCCACTTTGTAAAGGGGGTCCCTTATTGCAAAGTTATCTTCAGTCAAGTCACAAGAAATAATTGAATGTTGATCGAGCGTACGCTGATTTAAACGTCTACACTGCTTTATTTCTTGCATTACTTCGCAGACACTACTCTACTTCGAAACACCTCAAAACGGACTATTCGCAGCCGCCAACTCCGCTTCAATTACATCCTTAGGGCTGTGGTTGGGCCACGTCTTGGAGCGAAGCGCCAAATATATTAGCTTAAATTTCTATCCGAATTTGAATGTTGAGTCGACAGTTTTAAGTGTATTTCAGAATAAATTCGAAAATATCTACCAATTTTACAATTTAGTTGTGTTCTATTGGAATAGTAAAAATGCTTGTAATTTTTAGAAAGCACTAAGTTTTAAATGTCTATATTCAAACTTCTTGCATGACCTAAACCTAAGTTAACTGTGAGATCCACAACATCTAACAGCTGACATCATTTAAATCCTAAGTTCTCAATGTTCCCAAGAACAACAATTAACATTGCATAGAATTTATTTGATTCAAATGTAGCAAGGAACGTTTTTGGCAAAGAGTCTCATGGCGCTCGCAAACCAAACTTTATCGACCTCTGCCCTAAGGCTTTACTACATTTTTTTATTTTATGCAACGTAGTGATTTTTTACTAAACTTTTTTTTCTTCGTGAATGGAAACTTCCTCTCCTTGCTTTGTGAATCCAAAACGAGTTAAGATCCAATCAGTGACCTTTAGCGCATCAGACTACATGAGCGTCACCTACATTGTGAAGAAAAATACTCATTTTAAACACCACAGCTGTTCAAAGGTCCGTCGATCAATTACTAACCATCAACCTAAATGCCAATTCACTTCATCATTCACTGCTTCTACAAATTGAATAAATTAAGTTAACTTCTATCGAACCATTAGCATTCACTCGTGCAGCACTCGTCAATTTATTAAAACGCTCGTCCCTAACGTAGAAGGCATGGAAAGGACTTGCAGCAAACGGGCTGATATGCAAAACCCAACCCGGTACCATTCGGTATTGTTTTTCGAGTCCTTATTACCTCATTAAAAATCAATTTACCACTCAATTTGCGTTCCCCAAACGGTGGTTCCCGTATCTAGCCCGATTGTGTCAAATAGTTTTTTAATCAAGCCCACCGCCTCCACCGCCTTTGCCCACCTGTCAGTACATTCCACCGGCACGTGTACGTGCAGTATGCACCGGCAGTTCATTTGATGTGTCGTTTCGTGAAGGTGAAGGCGTGCAAGCACCCGGGGAAAAGCCACAGCGAATCAAACGGTTTCAGTCCATTCCGCCTCGGCACACTTCGGTTACGGATCCTTCACATCCCGTCCCTGTCGCTGCCGCCAGCCGAACCCTAGCTGATTTTATTCGCTAACGCGGGCGGATGACCGTTTCACCTCATCCACGGTCGGTTCTTGTTTTGCGCATCAGTGACTTCCTTTTTCCAACTGTTTGTTTTCCTTGCCGAACGGGGAATGAAATTGAAATTTTGTTTCCATCCCTCAGGGGGTTCGATGGCCGTAAGAAATATCTTTTCGATAAAAATGAAAGCGTATACAGGCAACGAGCAAAAAAAATCCTATAGATTTTCAACCCCGTAGGAAATCGAGGCTATTGCAAAAGTGTTGGGGAGGAAAATCTGTCTCCCTGCGTTTTCTTGTTGCCTTCATTCTCGGCATCGTTTTCCAAGCAAACGGGAATCAAGCGTCATGCAGTCGTTGGTGGCGCAGAACATGAAGGTGAGGACGATGAAATGAACATCGCCATCAACCGTTCTTCTCGGATGGTTGAAGTTCAAAGTGGTTTTTAGGTGCTGCCGCCCTTCCTGAAGGGACGACGTGTGGCATTCGTTGCCACTGTCGCACGACCACCACCAGTTCCATGGGTGGCGATAACGTAGAAAGGTGGGTGAACGATGAAGGTGTTTGCTTTACGCGTGATACACGGCTGCTACGGCAAACATCGTCTGGAATGAGTTTTGTTTGGTACTTAGCAAATAATTTGACAATTATTAAACTCACCCTCCGTTCCGGCGAGGATGGTTTTGGGTTCTTTGTGTTGGGATTTCATGCGAAACCGATTGGATTCGTACAGCAAATATAAATCAAGCAATTGGGTACGAGTCTTATACCATTGGGAGGTTATTCAAATTACTATTAATTCAGTTCATGAAATTATTCTAATAATATCCTCTACTAAACAACTTGTTTCGAATAAAAACTACAGAATCCATATTTTCTAATTCCTAATATCGAACAATTCCCAGTTGACATATTTTCGTTACGCCTGGCGATGATAAATTGAGTGAACAATTAAAGTGAATCGTGCCGTAAAACCGATTCTTCTCGGTTCTTAACGGTTTCTCGGGTAACCCCAATAACTGAAGCAAAAACTGAAGAATAAATTGTGCCATGAGGATAAAAATAAGCACCTCAATCGCCACACATTTGTGGTGGTCCGAAATAAGGGATGGGAAAAAATACCCTTCAATGTATTTTTTTTTAAGATCCCATCTTAATACTGGCCGTCACAAACAGTTTGCCAAGTTCCCAGCGCCTGCTAATAATGATCAATGTTGCGAATGCACTGCGGTCATCCAAGGTCGAGCGAATCGAACGATCAATTTTGGCACCAAATGATGATTTGCCATTTTATTTGTCTGGAGGAGCTGTATTTTTTCTCCAGTTCATGCACTTGATTATATACCGTGGGATATTCAATTATTTTAGTATTGATTGTTCGCATCCTTTAAGAGTAATGCGCTAATGTTTTTTTTTTCGATATGTTAGCTTGAATGTTTTTTTTTTGCAATAATATTCATTGTACCTCCTAAAGACCAATTACAAATTGATCCCTCCGTCGGCGGATGCTTCCCCAACACTGCGGCAAACATGAAAGCCTTCCAGCAATCAGTGCACGACATGATAAAGATGATGTCAAACGTACCGCTTCGCTCTCACAAACTGGACAGCCTCACGGGACAACCGTTCCCAGCCAGCTGGCTCCTGGAAGTTCGCCTTGTGCCATTTGAAGCTAAGCCGCCACCCCCGTCACATGCGCTAATTATTCACCACGACGCAGACGAAGATCATAAATAGCGGCCTCACGGTACGCACCGGTCTGCACACAACCGTCTCCGGTTACGCGGGTACCGATGCCGACTGTTTAACCAAACTGCCAAACGATCGCGCCATATCCTTTGCCATAGATTCGGGCATGCATCATCGTTCGGCTCAGATTGCAGCAGCAATGAAACGGATTCCCGGGTTTTTCATCATACCAGCACGTTGGACACGCGGAACATCCAACAAAGACTCGCATGGCAGGGCACATGCGTCAAGAGTTTAATTAGTTTAGCGCACTCGTCATTGAAATGGCTCTCATGTGCGCTTGGGCTGTTGTGTTTGTTAGACTCCGTTGGGAACATATGGAGTATTGAAACACGGTGGAAAAAAAAAAGGTTCAAGAGTCCTTCACATTCAAGTACACTCTCCTGTCAACAATGAAGTCGAAAGGCCCAGGATTGGAAGCACCGGCTGACGGTTAGAAGAGGCGAAATTTATTTTATTTAGAAGACGGTTAGAAGAGGCGAGCTGATGTGTATTAGAAATCGCACAGAAGTGAAGTATAAGCGTTCAATCTACCGTAAAATGGACCGATTAGTGCAAAACACTTATTAGTTTCTTGAAAACGATTTGTTGAAACCATCTCTGTAGATCCCAATTCAAATCCAAATAACAAACAAACAAGAAAGTTTTTAAGAAACAACAAAATAGATCGAGCTAGCTTTTTTGTTCTCTTTCCAAAACCAAACAACATATCATTTTCCCGCCATTCACCTTTTTCTATTCAATGTCACTGGACCGTAATTGCCTGAATGGTAAGAGATAAACATCCTTCTTTCCTGCTAGAGCAATCCCACCGGAGCGCAAGGATCTTTATCGAAACCACTTTATGCTTGCCTGCTTCACCTCGTCCATCCGTTGTTCGATGTTTTCTGCACGCCTAAACTTGAATCACCGTCGGAACCTCATTCAGGACGTGTTCGTGTTTTGCCACTAACGGACGAGGGGTTGTGCTACAACAAAAAGAACTACATCGTCCTTGTTGTATGCTTTTTTTTTCCTCTTCTCTGCTCTAGTGTGTTGCATTGTTGATAAATATCCTGCGTTACATGTCACCTTACCATAATCACCATTATCGCACCTTTCCGATCACACTTCAGCGAGCTGCAGCGTCATTTGGGTCGTTTCTCCCCCCGTCCCAAGAAGGACATGCTTTGGACGGTAACACGGTACACTTGGGACAGGAATGTAAACACGTGATGATGATGATACGTATAGGCCCGAACATGATCATTTGCTTTGTGTGGTGGGCTTTCGCTTGTAATGTTTTGCGATTGGAAAAAGCGAAGGGAGATCTCAATTAGGCACCTATTAGTATTGTATTTGTTAATTTGTGATTCGTGTGATATACAGGGGAAGAAATGATGTATTGAAACTTATTTTTGCAATTAATGATGCTTTTACTTCGTTTTGTTTGACTATCCCACACAACTATCATCACTTGGGCAATTCGAATGATTTCCGGTTAGGAGTCAAAAATGTTTCATCAATTCGACGGTCTGAAGATCATCTCTACCTGAATATCGCATCGATTACTTTTCCGAGATACTTGATCATGTGTTAATATCAAAAACATCTAGTGTACCAAAAGCACAGCTGAATAAAATGCTAGAACCAGGAATATGATCTCTTGATATCCTGAATCAGAAGTCTCCAGTGTTGGGTTCCATTTCTTACTATTAATTTGGTTTTCTGACATTCTGGATTATCAGTCGGTAACCGGTCCAACACAAGAGTCCATACCACTTAACTTAACACTTAACAAGCTTAGTCGGGGATCCAATCGATAACGAAAAAGGCTTCACATACAAAAATTGTAAATTCGACCATGGATGTTCCAAGATACACCAGGAATCAGAATGTAATGAAATTTGTAATGTATAATACGGTCCAAGTCCTTCAAATCAAGTCCTGTTTTCGATGTTTAAACCTCGTCTGGAATTTGGGCCAGTTTCAGGACTTTTGGAATAATCCAAAAACACTAACACGGTGTACTGCATTATTTGACATGGACTCAATGCATTTGGAGGAATGATTCGGACGGGTTTCATTACCGTTCCTGTTGTGAGTGAAACTGATGTCATTACCACTGTTGTTCGTAAGCTCCGACGAGAAATGCTAAAGCAATTGCTGACACTTTCGGAAAAGTAATCCAACACTATGGGAAAACTGCTGTAAAACATTCCCTGATAAAAGAAAAAAAATGTTGAACCTCCGTGCCAACATACCAGCACAACAGTGTCGCGAGCTGCATTGGAAGACTTCGGGAGCCGTATCCTAAATAATTCGACTATTCGATTTTGGATGAATATGTCTCAACTGAGGGGAATTTCATACAAAGAGTACTACATTGAACTACTTTTCCAGAGATTCAATGAATATGATTTTACTTATCACCACTGACGATTATTCTTCTGATGTGATGAATGAAGTTTTCCGAATGGAAAGTACACAAAATAAAACCAAAATGCTAGACAGTGTTCTTGGCATAGTTTCTTCAAGTCAGAGCAGCTTAGTTAGCTCCACGATATCCTTATTACGAGAGAACGGTCTGGATAGGATTTCAGTAATGCCCCTGCCGTGTAAATGTACTCTTACAAGGTCGCCTGTAAGTCTAATCATTACAATTATTATTTAATTTAAATGTGTTTTTTTTTCCTGGAGCCATCCTTTCCGGAAACAATTTTTGTCGCAATAAATAAAAGTGGCATTTACTATTTTTTTGATTATTATTAAATGATTCACACATTAGTGATCATTTCCGTTGTGATTTTCAAGTCAAAGAGAGATTAAAAAATGGCACGCCAAGATGTCCTGATGCAGCAGTGTCACAGTAGAAAAAGAAATGCATCTTCATCCAGTCGAAACTAATGGTTCCATCCCTCCAAAGTTTCTTATCTTTACAGTTATAAAAGAGCAAGATACAGTGCCCAAAAAAAAAATTTAAACATAGGCGATTCAAACAGTAACAGTCCCCTATTGTTCCCAGAGTGCAAAAGATCAAAACCGTACGATAACAATCAATATCACATTCCCGTGCCGTATGCCGGATATACTCTAGCCCCGTTCTAACATTTGCATTTGACAGCTTAATTTTAGCTGCTCAAGTGTGAGACAGACCATTTTTTCCCAGGGTGCCTAGCGTTTCTACCGGAAACTGCCCGTTAAATGGTCAACATAGAGCCACCCGAGGTGCAGCATCATCGTGCAGCCTGAAGGAAGGTTCTCGGTATTTCCCGGATTGTATCAGACGGTTTTCCTTCAATTATCAGACCCGAAGTGTAGAAATCAAAAAGGTGATTCTTACGCATACTGTCGTCCTTTTTTTTTGAGATGTTTCCCAGGTCACAGGACAGTTCATAGCGCACCAAATGCACCGAATGCGGTAAGAAAACAAACGGATAGCAAATGGATGGCATTCGGATTTGTGTCCTTTTGCGTGTGCCGCCACCAAAGAAGCCTGGTATTCAGAACTTTGAGACTTGTTTTCTTGTGGCACGTTAGTGTGCCAAAAGTGGTGCATAATTCTGCCTATCCGGCGCCAAACGAAAAGACAGCCGTGCCTACAAACAAACGATTTCCCGAGATATGTCGATAGGATTTTTCGGCATATTCCACCGGGACTGGGTCTTTTATCGGGACACCACGCACAGAAAGATGAATTTTCTTTGCGAGTGCTTTCTTGCACCAAACGCCGAATGCAGGTGCATCAAAGGTGGGAAAAATCAACAATGAAAAACTGACAAGAAACGATTACGCATTCTCGGAGCACAGTCGCGCTCGAAAGAATCAGAAAGTTCGATTTTCGGATGTTTCGCACCGCTCAGGGGGTATTTTTAGCTAACCTTCCCTTTAATTCGTGTACAGTTTCCAGTCACACTCGTGTGGAGTAAGATTTCCACGGGAAAGGTGGTCGATAGCGGACGAGGGGTCCCCAAACAAGGGTGGCACATTGAAGGAAACAAGTCCCCGGAGGCGATAAACGCCAGAAGCTATCGGAGCGTGTGCGGAGCTATGGTTTGCCCTTGCTTTTGTTTATGTCCACCCTGCTTCCCACGTGCGATATGGCATGAGCGAACATGATCTCTGCCTCTTCCTGGCTCACGGGCGTTTTTTTCCCTTCCACAAGTCATACTGCAACTGCGACACCGTGCGGCTTCCACGGGAGTTGGCAGGCCACGTGGCAAGTGTTTAATTAACCCTCTAATAACTGTTTATGACTCCCGTGTGTGAAAGGACTGTTTGGTCAACCTTCCGTGTATCGGGGGTGTGAGGGACTGTGTTTAAGTATATGTGTGTGTTTGTGCGCGTGTGTAATCCATTCCATCTTTACGTCCATTCCATTGGGTGAGCATACAGAGAAGCATAGAACGTGGACTAATTGATTAGCTGATGACATGCTCCCGTTAACAAGACCTCCTTCGGCGAGGTTGGCTGTGGCCTTATATATGTTGTTCGTGTGTATGTTTATTCTTTGGATCTAATTGACCTCGAAACATCTCGTGGGACTTTTAATGCTGATTGCCACCACCCGAATCGATCGTTTGTACAGGAAGCCAGCTAATGTGGCTCGGCCCTTTTGGATGCTTTCGGAATCTCGGCTAATGGTGGTAGATGTCGCCATTGCCAGCGGTTCGTCATTGAGCACAAAATTGCTTTTAATTTCCGCTGGGCCATTGTACCTGACGAGCTGACGTACATAACGCTCTCTTTCTCTCCGGTTCGGGTGCCACACGTTCAGGGGGAGGTGTGAGAACCAACAGCCCCAGGGCATGCGCGGTGTTCGATTATCTCGGCCGTGCGGGCGCTTTTGTGCGCTCGGATGTTGAGCATCTAATAGAATGGAAGGCAGGGATCGACGGGGAAAAGCCTTGTCATTGCTTTACGTCGGCGTAGATGTTGCGTTCATACCATTCCCTCAAGGCACGGACGGTCCGCTCTTTCTTATCGGGTGACTTACAGCGAATGGAGGGAAAAGGAAAAATCAACCAACAAATCGAGAACGACAAACAGCTTGTCGATGTCAACCGAAGGACACGCGCCCGGTTGATGTACAGTGTCCTTTTGAAGTGCCGTCGAAGCGGAGAGCGAAAAGGAGACAGGACACATCGTGCAGGCAACGTATAATTCAAGCTGTTACAACCAGCCGCCCCGACCATGAACGGGCGGAGCAGTGAGTGGAATCGGTTGATGGAATCGCTGATTAGGACAGTGATTGGATCAAGAGCATCAGTTCGATAGATAGACAAGAGAAAGGGAGGGTGAAAAAAAGTATAAAAAATCCACCCAAGCCAACGCTTACATTCTCGGACAAAATATGGGAAATTGGTTGTAAACGAAAAATTAATTTGTTGCATTTTTTTTTCGTTGACTTCTCTATCAACGTTCTTGCACGTTCCAAACGGGGTTTGTTTGTTTTGACATGACATCTTAATTTGATTGAATTATGTATGGTTTTCGGGGTGGGAGAAGTGTAATCTTGTTATGAAGCGCTCAATTCTCAGGCATACGCTTTAGCAACGGGAAAATGTTTGCAAATGAATTGCTACCGATTTACAGCTTTTTTATTGTAACGTATGACGCACAATTTCAAAGTAACAATCTAGCATTAGCACAGTTTAGAATTGGAAAAAAAGATATTATAATAGTTTCTGGCTGATTAATAGAATACTCTATTAATAAGTCAAACAGTAACAAGTGTGAAATTTTTGACAAATTTCTCTCATTTTGTTTGTCTTTTTTCGACACTGCAACTTTTTGACGAACATTTCCAAAGATTTTATGCAGTTGATATAAATATTTATTACTAATAATGCTCACCAAGAACTTAATCACTTAATTAATTAATGAGTTAATTTGTTTATTAATAAATTAATTAGTGCTTATTAATTATGGTGTTATAATTCTCTTCTTGCATCTCACATTTAGTAACTGGAGTTATGGAGTTAAAAGTCGTTTCTTGATTATTTTCATCAATTATCAAGAGGCTTTAACTTGACAGTTTTGGCTTCGCACAAGTTTATATGCAATTTGTCTTTGAATTAAATTGTATTGAAATGAAGCAAATGGGAGTCTAGTTATTTGGTGTATTTGCATTAATCAAATTTGATTAGATCCTTCGTGCATATTGCCCCCTCCTTATTTTAAGGCAAACATTCTCAATTATTTCGTTTCTGTCTATTAAAACTCCATTTCGCCATGAGGCAATGCTGCTCTTCCACGTCAAAAGAAATTTTCTGTATCGTTGAAACAACATTCATAAATCTACCAAATAATGAGCTCAAATCAGCATCGCTTCTTGCACCTGCTATATAGAATAATCCACTCTTCGAAGCTTTTAAACCTTATTACGAAGAGGTTGACAAAGCATTCTTCTACATGCTGTGCAAACTAAAACTAATTACCTTTCCATGGCACAGATGTCTAAATAGTTTAATAAAGTTGTTGGGCTGTTTTGCTTTCATTTATTCTCGTTTGTGTTTAAAGAACGGTTATATCTGTGTCATGTTTAATTATTGTTTAATGTATAATGATTTATGTCATTGTATTAGCATTGAGTTAGTATATACACGGATCCAAGGTCTCTTAGTAAATATTCCCAAAAGAAAACTATGCTTCGTAACTATTTGTTGATTGTTCCTGTTTGTGTTGTAACATCATTTTAACCACATCCATTTACTAATTAAAAGTCAAGGATACTTACTAGAATAAAACAAATCTAGGATTGACCAACAAAGTGATTAAATTGTCGAATCCCTCGCCTGTTTCCGATCCCGTCTCTTGTCTATCCCTTCTCCTGTTTAATCTTAAGATGACGTCATTGTACAGCCCTTGAGGCAAACAATTGAAATATATGTAAATGTAAATGTAAATGTATAATGCTTCAAGTAAAACAACTAGATAATAAAAATATAATAGTATTATGCTAGAACAGGAATATTTTGGAATAAGTAAACAGATCATATCTTTTAAAAAATCGGCACAACTTTACATCCATTGAAGCTAATGTTTTAAATCATTTTTAAATTGAACAACAATGTTCAATAGCACCGGACATAAAAACATTCTTATTTACAATAAATTACCTGTTACTTATTTTTTGAACAGTTGGTAAAGTACACTTATACTTTATAACATTATTATATTATAATATAACTTTCTTTTTGAGATCATTATCAACCTCAAAGCAATCATTCTATTGTTGAATCCATTGTTCCATGAACTTACACAATCAGCTAATTAAAATTCTGATAAGCAACAATCAGATATTGTTCACTTCTGGTAATAAAAAAGGAAACGCGAATTTCCCAACTGTAGTTGAACCTGGTTGCGAGATGCATCGATTGTTCTTATATCATTGTTACGCACTATTTCTGTGAAAAAAAAAATTCCTACAGCGTATGAACGATCGTCCAATACGTTAAATTATGTCTCGAACCATGTCCTAAAAATCGAAGAAAAAAAGACTGATCCAGCAATGCAGATAACGACAAAAAAGTCCTACTTCATCCACAATGCACAGCGGCGGAAACGATATTGGAATCGACCGGGACCTTGTTTAGTGCTGATTGGTTCCTGGAAACTTGTTCCCGACAACCAAAAAATCTGCCCCCATCGTGGCGCTTCCCTATAGGATAGGCCAGCTATCTGGCGGTAGTTTTGTTAAAAGCCTTCAAATAAAAACTGACCACCACACGAATGAAGCGTAATGGAATGAGTGAAAGATGAAATGAAACGTTTCCTATGCGTGCGTGCTTACGTGCCTGTCCGTGGGCTAAATTCCTAACCTTAAACGTTTATCCTTTGTCATCCCGATCATCCCGACAGCTAACTGCACTGTTCCGGCCCAAAAAGACCAAAGTAAAATGATGCGCTTCTCTCCCACAGCTCGATGTGGCTGATGGATGGCAAATGAATTTTTGGTTCCTGTCTCCACTGCGTCCGGTGTTCCCCAACCAGTCCACCGTGATGGTACTCCAATCGGAGGGGTGACATGAATGTTGACAAAAATGGACACGCTTGATGCAATAAACATCAATAGCAAACGGTACCGGAAAAACAGAGCCAGAGGTTTTTTTTTGGTTTTTCACCGAGGGCTTTTTTTCGATTCGCTTTAAGAGACTAAAGGAGACTTGTTTTTTATTGCATTTGTTCGTTGCATGACTATCAAACGGTACGCACACGATCCTGTACGAAAAGAAGTCACTTTTCCAGGAGAAACGTGACGCAAAAACGATCCATTGGGCTGTGCACTAAACGAAATGAGTTTGCCCTTGCTCGAGGGATGAAGTTTTGCAGGTGGGGATGAGGTTTTTTTTTATTAAATCCCGAATTGCGTTGCAAGAAATATGGCCGCAAAATGTTGTTCCTGTGTCACATTCACGGCAGGCCACGCACGTTTGCAAACCGAACCGATCGAATGCAGCATCGAATGAGAGAGCGAGTACAGAACAAACCGGCCATAATTGAAACTATGGCATGAAATAACCATTTTAATTGAATCTACCGATGTGAAGGTTCCGGGTTTGGAATCGTTTTCGAATCTCCAAACAAGAGTCGCCGTTTGTTGGCACAATTTTTCCATACCACAATGGATTGCTGCTCGGTTCCGTCCCGTTTGAAATGGGATATTTTCATAATCTAATCCCAAATGTACCTGCTAACGGTTTTCGGGTCGGGTGATTTGTACTTCAAATTGATTTTGAAACGTAACCAATGCTCTCCACAGCAACGAACGAACGATCGACCCACGGGGCTGCGAAATCGTTTACCAAAGAAATTATTTAGTTCGGCTTGGAAAACGCAGCTCCGCAGGAACACAAAAAGTGGGTATGTAAATGAGTTGCGGATAGTTTTACCAACGTGTGTTGTTGGCCACTGGTGTCGAATTCAGCACCGATAAACCCGAAACAATACAATATCCCTTCCCGTTTCTTCCCGGTATACCCGGTGTGGGGTTATTGTTTAGCAATTTTCGGCTCAGAGTTGTGTCGCCAATGTTTTCTGTTACGGGGATGATGGGTCCGAAACGTATTTCCATTTGCCGCAAAAGTGAAATGAAATACAGTTTCAATCCTTTCTGCAGTGACAAAAAGCGGATCCAATTTGAAGAGTCAGTTTAGCTTAGGTCGAGATTTGTATGGGTGTGTGTGTGTGCGGATGGGGGACGTTTCGGCCCAAAAAGAGCTGTCGTTCGGAATGGAGGGAGATAGTTTGATTTGCGCAGATTTTCTACACCGAATCCCAACCCCCAAACGGTTGGGTGGGTTCTGGAAACATTCGATGCGAAACTATTATGCAAATGTAATTAAAACTTTTCGATCAGTATTTACACAGCATTTTAATTAAACTAAATCACAGAACCCGCCTGGGGAAGGTAGGCCTGTAGACGCTAGACGGTTGATAGTTGACAGCAATCAAGGCTCCAATCAGATCCCTCCCCCGGTTGGGCTGGCAGTTGGTTGGATGGGTGGCCATTTGCAGAGTGTCACCGTGAAAACTCGTGACACCTACGTTCGGTGCCGGTTTACAACTTCATTTGGGTCTTGGGGAAGTTATGTGTGCGATTGGAATTATTGTGCGGTTGGCCGAGTGATTTGGTCCATCCACATTGAGTGGTAATGGATTTATTTTCTCTTTTTTACTATCGTCTTACATTTACTTTACAAGTTAAACATTGCCCCACTGACTCACTGGAATTCCACAGGAAAGAGTGTCTGATAAAATAATTAGATGATGGCTTGAAACTTACGCTGAGCGAAATAAAAAAGCACAACCATGTTTTTTATTATTTTTATTCAATTTGCAAAACTGATTGTTCTAAAAGGAATTTTTAAATAATGTTTAATTCTATTTCACAACAATTCCAGAATTAGTTGTAAGCGTAAGTTTGCTTTAGTTTTGAGTTGGGTACAATACATTAAGACGAAATTGAAGTTTTATTGAAAATCGAACCAACATATCATTGTTTTGTGTCATTTAACTACGATGGGGCGTACGCAACGTCATACATTTGAAAATATAGTTAAACACAAACATTTGTCATGTTATTCAGCCCTTTTTTCTCAGGAAATTGGTCGTCAAATCTTCCAGCTACTTATCATAAAGGAACGGTAAAATACTAAAGCCCATAATGGATATACCCCATTAGATTTGAGGAAAACCTATATGAACCATAAACGATAGTCGAAAATTTTTGAGAGAAATAGTGATCCAGAAAAACAGTGGAAAGAATGCTTGTATAATTTCGTGTAAGGACAGCACAAAAAATGTCTGTCGCAGCGAAGTAAGTTGAATTTGCTCAAAAGCTTCGTCAAAGATAATTTTCCTTTAAATCCAAATGATGTCATTCGGATCTAAGGCTCATAAACTGACTATAATTCTGAAAAATTAATTAATTTTTTTTTTAATAAATTGATGTTTCGTTGAAATTGAATCAAACTTTGATCCA
>KB663633.1:5560151-5587651 GCA_000349025.1 Anopheles minimus | reverse complement strand
GCCCGTCCTCCACACCCGTGGAAACATTCACATCCCTGCATGGAAAAGCTAGCCGACTTTTCCTTAGGTTTTTGTATCCGCGTACCACAAACGGCTTGTGCCGGGGATGACTCAGACCGTATATGGTTGCGGGAGTAGAACCGATTTTCCACCTACTTCCCTTCCAGACCATTCCCCATGCTCCGCCCCTACCACTCTTCTGCCGGCTCAGCATAACAACATGTGCACACGCATCGTTCACGCAGCTAGCTTGCGCAGTCGCGTACCGTATGTGTTGGTGCGCGCGTAATGCTCCATAAATGTATGTTGTTTTGGGTTGTTTTTTTTCCCGTCGTGTTCGCTTGGGTTTTATTCTTACTTCTCCGGGTCTTTGCAGCTATGTTGGGCGAGTCTGTGTGTGCTTCGTGTGGCTGAACAATCTGCGGGGGTGTCACGTTGAGGTCGGTTCAGTTTTCGGCTGCCGACTGTACATGTGTCCGTGTAGTTGGTTTTACATTTTCTGTCCTATTCTTTCGTCGATCTCGCGGTGATCGCGACGATCCACGGTGGACAGTGTATGTCCTTAGGCAAACAATCCGATCTCCGGTTGGAACGGTAGGCGAAAGAAACAAATGATCGTGGAACCACGGGCCACGGTTTGGCTGTGTTAGTAGTACAAGGGTTAGAGAGCATTGGAACGTTTTGCAAAGGTGGAAAATTTGAAAGCAAAAAATATAACATCCGTTCCCTACCGTAAAAGAGCATCAGAAATGGTTGGTACGAAGCGTTGGACGCTGTGGCAAATCTTTGGTTCTTTTATCTCCCTTCAGCATTCCCATTGCGGACGAGCTCTTTTTTACCCATCGATCGTGGTTTCTCTCTCCCTCATACCTATCCATCGGTCTGCCCGAAATTGTTTTTCCTCCACGAAAATTTTCCTCGGACAAAAATTCCACGGACGGATTCATGGGCGCCCAAACCCCTACGTACACGTCCCCGACGTACTGGTACGATGTATTTTTGTATTTTGCTTCGACATTCGCGTTTCGTAATCAATTCTTTCACCGGCCATCCTTACATGGGTCCGGGTTAGCTTGCTCATCTCACCCACAGGACAGGCAGGTGAAGTGTATGAACAGAAGTGAATAGAAAAAAAAATGTATATGACAAACAACAACCACACGATGAAAGGTGGTTTTGCTAAGCTTGGGAAGACGAACGTTCGGACCAGTGTGTTTGGGACAACAATCCACCGAGACTTATTTGGCGCGACAACAAGCCCGAATCGTGCGCAAGGCGGAATCTCTCGTTATGTCAAGGGTCGGCATGTCGGGAAACGTCTTTTCTTTTTGCTTAATAAAATTGGCACAAATTGTACAAGTTTTCATTCGATTCGTATATTTTAGGCACTTGGGGTTTTATTCTAAATTCGTTTAAGGTTTTATTGTTTTAAAGACAGCATTTTGTAATAGTTATTCAATAGTAAAGACAAACTTCTTAAGCTAGGGAATCGATTTTATATCATAGCTTAAAAATTCTCATCCCAATATCTTTAAAAGGCATTAAATCACATTATAGTAAAATTATGTTTCAGCAATGATTGATCAATGTAATAAACGTCCCTCACAGCGTCAGCGACAGTACATCAAGAGTTATTAGTTATTAATAGTTCCGTGATGCTCGCATCGCTGGTGCAATAAATGATCGTGCTCAAAACTGTAGATCAAACCCCATCACTATCGCCAACATTAGGGTCAACCATGTAGAACGAAAAGTATTACTTTGCTTTACTGGTTACGTGTGTATATACCATCATCCAACCCGAACATCCGAAGAATCCTTCACCCGGTTTTGCCTGTCCCGACCGCAGATCTATGTTTAACATTGTATGAAATATGGAAAACTGCTTGTTCTTCGACAAACAAACGCAAAAAAAAAAACACTCCCGCAATTTATCAGTTCACGACACGGCCAAGACAAGTGTGCCGCCATTCTTCCGTGGAAAATTTAGGCCAACATTGCGTCCTGCCGCTCGAAATCGGACTCTCCCAGAAACCGTCACCCGACATGGACGACACAGAATGGAAATGGAATTGGGAGGATTTTTTTGTTTTTAGTTACTGTTTGTGGGTTAGGCCAAATTATGCACACAAAACCCCGTACAACAAACTCCCAACCGTCGCACGGTGGGCAGAAAAATGAACGCAAATGAAAACAAACTTTACGCACCGAATCTTACGTCAGCTTGCCGTTACTGTTCGGGTGTAGCCGAACGTTTGTATGCGTACCATGTGCCAGGACCATCTTTGGAGTGTGCGTACGTGGCAGCTTGGGCAGAATAGTAGAAGGAATGAAACGAAAAAGCGAAAAAACAAGAAAACGATCCAAAAACTAACCAGCACCCTCTCACGCGTTGAGATCGGGAAAGTCCCCTCGGTCGCCCAACCCTGCTCCAAACCGAACCCGTGCTCCGGGTCGTGCTCTTCCGTTATGAGAACTAAAATTAGAAACACGCGCGAAGATCGCACATATTATGATCGCACACCAGTCGGCATTCCAACGTAGCTAGTGCAAAGTGAAGTAAGCGGACGATTCCAGCCATTCGATTCGGCGGGGGGTTTAACATGGGTGTACTGGATTGGATGATGATACCGTAGCCAGTAACCGGCGGTTTGTGTGTAGTGGTAGATGGCGGAAATAAACGAATGACTACATCCGGGGGCCACGACGAGACGGATTTAAGAGGGCACATTTTTTTCTGCTTGCCTCGCATCACAGATGGATCGAAATATAATGTTTTCTTTACAAATTTAATAATACGGAAGAGATGAAGACTTCTCAGAGAACAAAAGCCGCAAATGAAGATGTCAAAAATAAATTTCTTATGTTATATGAACACTAAAGTTATGATTTGATTTCCCTTCTTCACATATGGGACATTATTATCATCTGTCAAATGGATATTCGTGTCTTTATGCCGTCAAATGCATCGTTTCGTCTTCGTTTGATCCTATTATACTTCTCTGTCCATGCAGAAGGAATAAAAATGCTTTACGTTATGATGATAGCAACTAGCACAAGTGTCGGTAAAAGTGTTTAAATCTGAACAATCCATTTAAAAAAATTACAGAAAATAGACGACCAATCTTGACATAGCTTGTCTTATTCGTTGAATTATTGTATCAAAATACTGACCTCAAACCTTAGGCTACTAGAAATAAATGTTTAAAAAATCATGAATCGGTCTAATTAAAGTTAGTCGTAATATACCAGGCAAAGCCGTAAGTATTTTCATTAAATTTAGGACCATCATAATGAAAGGGTCGTTGTTATTAAACGCATCTCTTGATTCGTGAGTTCTAAGTCGTCTTTTTCGGGAGAATTCTTTTGATGGAATATGTTAATATCCCATCCGAACCGGCTCCCATACACGGGACTGACTATCTAAGATACTGGTAGATACAAGATAAGGGTGCTAGAAATTAAGATTAATATTATCAAGTGTCAAAAATGCAGGCAAATTTATTTATTCTCAGTCGAATATTTCAAATTAAAAAGCAATGATATTATTATGATATTATACGTCTCTTAGTGAAAGACGTCATCAGATCGAAGCACAAACAACGATAGTGACTCGATGATCGAAGGGACGCTGTATTACACCCAGCTGTGACACGCAAGACAAGACGCGTAAATTTCTTCTGGACAGATCCAAGCTTGTTAGACCACACAGTAGTTGACTTCCGAACTGATCTCACGCGCAGAACGAACAAGTACTCTCTCGATTTTCTACGAATAAACTCTAGCATTTTATTAGCCCTTACTAACATATAACAATGAGTGGCAGATTAATCCCTTAGAAGGCCGCAGAATGAAAGCTGGTACATCAACACCAGTAGTAAGATCTATCACATTAACTTCGAATCTGACGAAAGAAGCCAGGGAAGAGAAAAACGTCTGCGATCTTCGCGACATTCAAATGAAAAATATATGAAATAGAGGTTCAGTGCGCTTTGAAAGAGGGTTCAAGTTGATTTGAGCGATTTTTGTAAATACTAAACCAAAACACCTTGCGTAAAATTCAACGTACCCAAAGATATTACTTCCCCTCCTTCCTATCCTTATGTATCTAAATAAGTAATTAACAATTAAATCCTCATAGCAGACAAACGATTCGCGTGAATCATCGGTGAGCAACACTTGTGGACAAGTCTTCTCAAATCATGAGAGCACAGGTAGTAACAATCCCGACCTTCGTAGCGCACCCTACTGTGAAAATGATTACCGTAAACTCGATCACGAGTGGCTGATGAATCCCTAACTGTGTCACGTCGCTTCAGTAGTATCTGAGCATTTACGAAATAACAGTATAAAGGATGAGTTGATCTATAAAAGGACATCCGGTCGTCTCTAACGCTCTTAATACTGACTCAAAAAAAATTCTACAAATTATATCTTATGCGATTTTCATCACTAAATATATAAGTCCAATTAGATTGCGTATCAAGTGTCTCCTTACAATGTAACGCCAAATAGTATGCACGTGTTGCAGCAAAATGTCCACCATCCGAGACGAGATTCTCTTGCGTCCACTGTAAACCAGATACTGCTGGTATGAGTGATATTACCGACCACTATCCCGATCTAGTGCAATTTTCCACTACACCAACCAGATATGATCGTTCAGGTTAGTGCGATACAGATTATGGTGCATCGTCATGTTAGCCGGCATCCTAAATTATAAGGCCCCAACCCGTCAAATCCACTGCCAGATCGCTTACCCACTGACAAACGGCACTTAATCTTCCTCACCGAAAGGGAGGAGAAACCCGATGACGAGTGTCCGGCGTGGGGAAGGATAATAAATAAACACATGTTAATTAGCGTACTTATCTTGCGTACGTACCTATCTCCGCGAGCGATCTCAACCGGGAGCCAGATTGTGCGGCCAAACGTTGCATGACAGCCGCGTTGATGTTGACGATAAATCAAACCGCGGCCAGTAACGGGCGGTAAGGGACGCGCGTCTCTCGGACAGAGTACTTTGGGAGGGGCCGAAATTGGCGTCTCGCTTTATCACCACCATCATCACCGTCATCACAGCACCCGCTCCTCCCGCACGCCTGTTCCATTTCCCCGGCATGCCCGGCCGACCTAAGACAATGATCTTCACAGCATCGCAAGAATCTTCCTTGGCGGTCGAAAGTGTACCCACCGTCACACCCTGGTTGCTCTTTTGACGCGTGCCTCGGTGACAATTAAGAGTGTCAATTAAAATTGCTTACCGCAGCCTGGGAGATTAAGAGTGAAGTTTATGCTTGCCGCGAGTTGCTCTTTTGAATGAATTTCGATACCGAACTTACGGCCGACTCGGTGGCGATAGTTAATTTAGACATTTCATCGATGTCACCCCGTATCTGTATCACAACAAACGACAAACGGTGGTGGTTTATCAGACTGACCGAAATCGGAGCGTACGTTACGGTTGGCGCACAGCACGTGGCGGACGGAAAATTTATGTCATTTATATGATGTCGCTGTTTAAGTACTCTTTAATTATGTCTCACACATCGTTAGGGCAGAGTTGCTGTGTAGAATGGCAGTCAAATAATACATCAATCAATTTCAATTCTTGTAAATATTATGCATGTTTACACTTTTTGCATTAGTGCTACTTGCTCTGAGGAGACTTCAAGCTTCTTATGCTAATTGAAAGTTTAATAAAAATAGTTATTTTTATTCTTTAAACCAATCATTCAGTTTATCACCGATCGCAAGCTTTAAAAATTCCACCTTCGGTCTGTCTTGCTAGCGTAGGGTATAAAATATTATCGTCTGTTCATTCCTTTTGCATTAGCTGTAAACGATCATTCACTCAAGAACCTCCCACCACCCTTACAAAACCAAAATTGCGTTCATGTGTTGGTCGCTTTGCAACACACCAGCCAGGTAGGAATTATTCACCACCTGAGACGGAAAATTGCTGTCTCTACGGAGGTGGAAAAACTGTTCGGTCCAAACTCGTTCGCTACCTAATTTGTAGCTCGTTTGGCGTACGGTCCACAGTGAAACCATCGTCCTGTCTATCCTTCCATCCGCACTGCCAAAACGAATCAGCCCGTGAAGATGATCATGCTGACGGTTCGAGCGATCGCGTCCCGATGATGCGCACCAGCGTTGAGATGTATTTTTAGCGAACCGCTAGTTAGAACCGGACGGGACGTACCGTGCCAACTACCAACGAATCGGTACGGTTCGATTTGGTCCAATTTCGGATCGGCACCCCCACAATGCTCGATACCGGTGGTGGTGGAGGTTTACGTCCTACCTCCGGGTTTCAGAGAAAAAAAAACATGCACATGTAAAACGTTACAGGAAAAGTGAAAGTGATGAGCCAGCGAGCTGGTCATTTTCTTAAACGGAATTTAATATCCACAAATCACCTGGAACCCCTGGTAGATTTTTTTTCTTCTCCAGAAAGTAGTTTTATAAAGTTAAAACCCTTCCGGAACTACACGGAAAATTATCGCTCACGCAAATTTTTGGCTCCTTTCAGGTCAACGGAGGACGGAATACGTATTACCTCACCCGGGGCCGCTACCATAAAACGGGGGCAAAGTTTGCGTTTTCCACGGCTGGTGGCGCATTTTTCATGGTTTCGGTGTGAGTTATGAGGCCGTGTGCGCGCGTCTGCGTCCTCTTTATTAGGATGCCTTTCCCCATCCGTTAGCACCGTAATGATATGTCGCATCTATGCGTACGTTTGTATGATTGCATTATTTTTAAACCCGTTTTAACATGTGTAGCAGCTACTCATTAACCAGTCAAGGCTTAGTTGTTGTGAACCCACTTTGCGTTTTGTCGCTTTACTCTGTTGGGGATAAGTAGTTTGAACCTCTTCTTTGAATCTTGGGCGATTCGTTGTTATGTATGATCGTTCACTACTATTCTTTATTTAGTAAATGCACAATGTTAAAGGAGTATACCATATCAAACTATTAAACATAATTTGATGAATAGTTTCATAGTGGATAGTTTAACTGAGAGTTCCTTTATTCTCTTTTCGGCTGATCAAGTATTAGCGTCGATAATGCACCAATGCCGTTCATTTTGAAGCATTTTCCATAATAACAGAGCATTTTTGAAGCATAATAAGAGAACAAGTTGGTTGAACAATCAACAGTCGCAGTTTACCTTGGCGGAATTGACATACTGCATTAAAAACCTTCAATTCTTATTTCGGGTCTCCGTCATCTCCTTTGTCCATATGGCCTAAAAAACCGATGGATGCTGTATCATAAAAACCGATCGATCAGTATCATCCTAACGACATAACGAAATGAATGGCATATGCCAGCCCGCATTGATGACAACCCACCGAATAACGGGAGATGATTCTATGCCTGATAAAAGTATTGAGTGTTTTTATATTTATAAAAGTTTTTTTATCGTTTTTAGTACAACTTCCATACCGTTTGTTCTCGAAGCTGATAATGCTTTTGTATTTTATCAGTAAATTTTCATTGATAAGTAAGGTAACATTGAAGGATAAAGTCCCCATTAATGCTGTGAAATTTCAAGTGTTCATTAAAAAAAAAAACAAATAGCAGAAGGGTCTTAGATGGTCGGAGAAGCCTCGAACCATAGCAAAATTACCTTTTCTTCTTATTACCTTATGGTACAACCCCAGAGGTATAAAACGGCCACTTCAGGTCTTTTTGATTCATATTTTCCCAAAAGATAGATTGTCCTGTATACGAAAGCAACGTTTAAATGGAATTATAGACCAGTCTTGTCATGTGAGGACCAACTCCCCGTTATACCAACTGTAACAACCATTTATCCAATAACCAGAAACCAATTTTTTAATTTCTCTTTTTTTGTCATATGTTGCGCTTTTACAAGCGAATTAGCAAATATATTATTGATTGTAAAAAAAAAAACTTAATTTTAATAAAATATGGAAAAATGCAGACAATTAATTGCACTTGCTTTCACTATTTCCAAATTCCACATCATTCAAAACAGGTTCTCGTATAGTTTTGCTACGCACTGTATGTATGAGCGATGCAAAGGGATTTGAGAAGCAAGCGGTGAGTAAAGTTCCCCAACAAACAATTCGATGATATTTCGAGTGAATTCCGTGCAACTCCCAACAAACAATTTGATTTCAAGAAATCCAACCGTCGTGGCGATGTTTTTTTTTTAAAGAAAATTTGTGGATTTCTGATGAATTAAATTAATACGCTGTTTGTTGGTGGAAGCATGCAAACGGTAGAGGAGCTTGTGGTTTAACAATAAGCTTTAAAGCCTGAGTTGGAATGATCTTTTGTAGGTAATGAACGCGCGCTGTTCGTTTAATTGTTCATCCTCCGCCCTTGTCATTGGCGATGATTTTAAATGTCAGCTGATCTGTTTGTTTTGATTTTACGGCGCTTCTACATTGCATCGTTTCGAGAAACAGTTTTAATTAAAAAAGCATAGTTGTTATCGATTAGAACAGTGAAAATGCTTGTTGTTAAGTTAAATAACATCGGGTGCACAAAAGGAAACAGTCTGCGGTCGTTTAAGTGTATGATGCAGTTAGGTTTTAATGTTTTTAAGTGCAGGTATTTATGGATCATGTTGTATCTTCCGCATTGTTTTTTTACAGACCATGTTTGCTGCGCCTTGTCCGTTAGTATTGTAAGTAAGTTGTCTGTAAGAAAGTAAAACTGCCAAGACTTCGTATCATTATTGTCTATGCGATAATGGATTCATGGATTTCCGACGGATGTTGGTTGGTTGGTTTGTTAATTTATAGAGACTTTGAGTCAATGGACTTCATTCGTCTCTTACCGACGGATGTTACACGGAGCGGCAGTTTAACAACGTATGCTGCAGAACGTCCCTTCATTGTCTCAACAGAACGCACTTCAATGTAAGATTGTAGCCGAACTTATAATCCTTCAAATATAATAACTATTGATCGTTTTCTTTCCAGGTTCACCGATCACCGTTTTCACCGGTACGACGTAACGACAACGGAAGCAGCCCTTAGCTTATCCGTGATGTCCGGACAAAATATTGATATGTGGTTAGCTGGCGATATAGAAAATCATCCCATTAATAGGGCCGGAATCAACGAAAGTGGTATTTCGATGTACCAAAGACTTAAAAGTTATTACAGTTAGATGACGGCGCAAGCCGAGCAACTGTAGAAAGGTGTTGGTAGAAAGCAATGAGAATAATCCTGCCTAGGACTACACATTACGACAACAAGTACGCACTCGAGCTCGAGTCAAAAAATTGGTTAATTGAATAGTGAGTACGTTTCGAATCCTTATTGCTCATCAGTTCCCAACGTCACAAATCGCTGTCCTGTCTTTCTAATCGATCTGCACGTACTGATGGATGCGAGCAGTCAGTAAAATGACGATTGGTAAGATTGTATGCAAATGTAGCAGAAAGCAGATAAGATAACTTTTATGTAGTTTTCTTCCCTCCATCAGATTTTACGGTCGCTGGAAAACTCCTACTCTCCAATGCAGCCAGGTGCATGCAAAAACAACGTGGAGCATTTGTACCTTTGCTTTGGTAGCATCGGACCGAAGGTAGATTTTTTGTTTGTTTTGGGTATGATGTCATCCTTATTGATTGACATTCCACGGGGTAATAATTTTCGCTTTTTTGGCTGAAAAAATGGCAGTTAATTTTGCAGGGTTTTCAAACACAATTTTAAACAGTTACAATCATTTTTGAGCTGTTTTCAAATGGCACTGAATTGAGTCCTTTAATAATTTCACTTCGGTGCGAAGGCTCAGAAAACAAATCGGAATCGATTTACTCAATGCAGGACAAGAGATTCAATTACGAAAGACAACGAACCTAAAGCCAAAGAAGAAAGTAAACTATTTGCCAAAGGTTAACTGCTAACCAAACATTCTACTGCACGACCTTGATAAATTTCACAAAGATCACAAAAATTAGCATAATTTGCTCCAAATTCTACTTCAAATACTTTCAAGACCATTCATTCATTCTCTTCTGTATTTTCTCTTTTCTGCGGGTATTTATCCTTCTCTATTGTCTTTGGGATGGAATAACGAATATTTGTGAAATATATTCGCTGATAATTTCAAACTATACAAAGTAAAATATTATGTTCAATATAATTTATTTTCATTATACTATATAGCAAATAGAATTATTGTGAAAAGTTTAGTAATTGATACAGCGTGAAGAGAAAGTTTATGGGGCGATTGGGTTTAAGCTAAACGGGATGTAACAAATGTGAATAACACCTGGACTTGGATGCGCTCTTATCACTAATGCTTTCGGTAGGTGCATTGAATCAATCAATCAATCATGGCCGATATTATGCATGCTGATCCCTTATCAGATTACAAAACGTTTGCACATTCGTGTACACATCGATACACGCGAGAGATAAATAATTGCCATCATTGATTGCGTTTCTTGTCTAACCAACAACCCCCGCCCACCCACCACACCATGATCGATCGATCCATGCGTACTATGTACATGCTTAAGTGTGCGTGTTACACGAATTTCTTGCTAGAGCTGAGATTTGTATACTATCGGTTGCTAACTAGATGCCTATGAAAAGAGCGGAGCGATAAAATGGTACGCTTGATAGCGCCCTTGCATTTAGTGGGTAGGATCACCTCGCTTATCTTCTTCTACACTAGTGGCACACAAAATTGCACAACAAGCTGCAATCAAAGTGCTAGTAGCACCATTCAATCTATTCACTGGCAGCGTGCAGAAACAACTTTTCGATTAATTTTCGACAGTTGGTGCAATCAACTTTCCCTATCAATTCTTCCGGGTTTGTATTGTTCTTCGCTCGCTAGCCTAAATATCGTTATCACTAAGAGTTACTACGTCCTACGGAGGCGCTTCGATTATCACGTATGTTGTTTCCCGCGAGAAACCCTTCAAACACTCACCTACACATGTCATACATGGTTGGCGGTGTAAGGCGCTTGCCACGGCTGCGAAAGAACTGTGGGCCCATCACAGTGCACTACTCGATTCAGCTGAAGGCGCCGGGTAAAGGTCCCGTAAAGCTGTACTGAAACATACATCTCTTCCGACCCGATTACGGCACACAACTCTTTGATTGTTAAGTCTTTGATTTTGTCTTGTACATTAAATTGTTGCTTTGCTACTTCCTGAACCTTCCTTAAAACCCTGAAGCTTCAACAGCACACCTCCATGTTGCCATTTACAACTAAACGAAACTTAATGCGAAACAAGTAACGTAACACAAGCATTTCCTGTCCTGTCTGAGGAACCGCTAAGTGTTATTGTTTCTTTGTGCTGCTTGCGAGAGCATAAATACTGTTGCATGGAAGCTGACAGAACTGGACACCAACCCTAGCATGGCGAACAGGTTCGCTGTCCCCCTCAGCGTCGGAAGGCAGTCAAATTACAGTGTGTATATAGTAGGAACGACATCATCTCACTAGTAGTAAGCGGCAACATTTACGCCACCTGTTGCATTTGGTACAGCTTTGCATAGATTTTGTTCTTCGCCATCAGCTCGTCGTGCGTTCCCGCCTCCACCACAACACCGTTCTGGATGACACAGATCAGGTTCGCGTTCTGGATCGTGGTTAATCGGTGGGCAATGATAATACAGGTACGCCCAGTTCGTGCATGATCAAGCGCATTCTGGACGATCTTCTCGCTTTGGTTATCCAGCGCTGACGTCGCTTCGTCCAGCAGTAAGACTCGAGGATTGCGAACGAGTGCTCGGGCAATTGCAATACGTTGTTTTTGACCACCGGATAACTGGGCGCCCTTACTACCGAGGCTAGTATCGTAGCCCTTCGGAAGGTTTACGATGAACTCGTGAATGTTAGCCATTTTAGCCGCATCAATTATTTCTGGCATTGCAATGTCGCGCGTATTGTCTCCGTAGGCAATATTTTCCGCAATGGTACGATCGAACAGGATGGGTTCCTGTGATACAAGACCCATCTGAGCCCGTATACGGTTAAGCGAGAACTCCGTTGTAGTGGTACCGTCAATATCCTGAGAGAGAATTTGATGTAAAATGAGTTGATCAATGCAATTTCCCACTACCCTCACACCCAATACATACCACTTTGCCACTGTCGGGATCGTAGTATCGTAGCAGCAACTGAATGCAGGTAGATTTACCACAACCTGACGGACCAACCAACGCTACTGTTTGACCTTTGCCAATGTCCAAATTCAACCCCTGTAGAACAGGAACAGTTGGACGAGTTGGATAGCGGAACTCAACATCCGTAAACTTGATATCACCTTCCGTACGCTGCAAGTGGATAACGATATTAGCATGCTTTCTAACGCAAAGCATTTGTTCGCACTGTAAACCATACCTGTGAAAGAGAATGGTACGAGCTGGAAGGATTATGCATTCTCGGAGAACGGTCGAGCAGTTTCATTAAACGTCCGGCCGATAGGATGGCAGAGTTTACATTCGGCGCGTACGCTAACGCTTGACCCAACATCCAGGCACCGAAGATGAGTGCTTCTGAAACTCTGTAATGAAATGCAAGGGATAGTCAGCAAACGAATTGTTTTCCCCGGCAATGACAAAACATGAGACTCACTTGATGACGTCCTTGTATTCTAGCTCCTTTTCCGACACCAGCTTACCACCGTAGAACAGTGCCAAACCGTAGCCTGCAAATGGCATCACCTGTCCCAGTGCAAACACTGTACCTCGTAGACGTGTCTTACGTCGACAGGCATCATCGATCTTCACCGTCTCCTGACTATAGCGATGCAGAACATGCTTTTCCTGACCAAGGCTAGCCACCGTGCGAATGTTAGAGATAGCTTCCACCGCCAGCTTGGTAGCACCTTCGAGGGATTGCTTTTCTTTCAAGCTGCTCATCTGCGTATAGCGTGACTCGAGTGTGATCGAAGCTAACGTTACTGGGATGGCCACGATCGAGACGAGTGTAAGGTTCCAGGAGTAGAAGAACGATATACCCACCCCGATGCAAATGGTTGAAGCTGCCTGTAACAGTGATCCAATGCGAGTACCTGTCGCACCTTGTACGCTAGCACAATCACCCGAGAGCCGGGCACAGAGAGCACCGACCGCATTGCGACTTTCGTCAAACCAAGCCATGTCCTGGGTAACGATTGCCTTGAATGACTTCTGGCGCAAACGTGACGTGAGCCGCACACCAGCAATATTAAACAAATACGTCTGGAAGAATGTTCCTAATCCAGTGATGAGTCCGAGTGCCAGGAACAACAAGGAATAGAAGTTTGATTCTTGTTTTACGAAATCAGGATCAGCAACCGAAAGAATCTGCAATAAAAATGATTGTTAGAACATGTCCGAAGATTTTAAATGAAATGTACTACTTACGCCATACATTTCACCAAATAGGACGGCAAACGCAGGGAACGATGCTCCGACAACGATTGCAGCGGCACATCCGAACAGTATATAATGCCACTCGGGCGAGTTAAGCTTGAGCAACCGTAGCAACGAAACGTGATACACCTCTTCCTGTTCCTCTTCGTTCTTCTCGTCCGATTTACCACTGTCCGATTCATCATCAGAGGCATCTGCCCCATCTTCAACTGATTCCTGACGCAAAGAATATACACTAGGTGCCATTGGGACGTTTTCGTCATCTTCCGCTGTCTTTTGTGAACCGCTGGCCACTACCAGCTCATAGTAAAGTCCCCGGGCAGCCATAAGCTCGTCGTGCGTACCCTGCTCCAGCACAACACCCTTGTCAATGTACACGATCTTGTCCGCGTTGGTAATGGTTGACAGACGGTGGGAAACAACGAGTGTAGTACGGCCTTTGCTTGCTCGCTCCAGCGCATCCTGTACGCGCTTTTCAGAATTGGGATCCAGTGCGGATGTGGCTTCGTCTAGTAGTAGAATTTTTGGATTGCGTACCAAGGCACGAGCGATTGCGATACGCTGCTTCTGGCCACCGGACAACTGAGCACCACGCTCACCAATCATCGTACCGTAGGCATTCGGTAGCTTCATAATGAAGCTATGACAGTTTGCAATTTTAGCGGCACACTCAATTTCACTCTGAGTGGCGTCCGGATTACCGTACCGTATGTTTTCGGCAATTGTCGTTGCAAATAGGACGGGTTCTTGACCAACGAGACCGATAAACGAACGAAGCCAACCGATGTTCAGTTCGCTTACTTTCGTGCCATCAATTGTGACCGTACCCTGGAAGGAAAATGGGATACATATGATGTGAAGAGGATTCGAAATTGTAGGTATTCCTATCTGAAACTTACACTCAGCGGATCATACAACCGTTGGATCAGCTGTAGACAGGTTGACTTGCCACAACCGGACGGACCAACAAGGGCGACGGTTTGTCCAGTTTTTATCTCCAAATTTAATCCCTGTAACACCTGCACATCATTACGCGCTGGGTAGCGGAAGTATACGTTGGTAAACTTAATATTTCCATGCATTGATTTAGGCCGTAGTCCTGCATCACCAAGCGAATCAATTTCCGGTTTCCGATCGATCACGGAAAATATTGTCGCTGCGGAACCCTTAGCCGTCGAGAACGCTTCCAGGTGAGGAGAGGATAGGCCAAGATTTTGGGCACCCGCCAGCACACCGAACAGGACAATAATCAGTACCGCAGGTGTGTAGTCCTTCAAATCCTTATCACGATCCTCCAGAATGAGACTGATACCGTACCAGAAGGCGAGCGCATAGCAGCAGTAGATGATGAACCACATGATGCCACCGCCTATTCCAGAAAACAGACCCTTGCGGCGCCCATTCAGCTCAGCTCCGGCCAAACGTTCGCGGTATCGATCGAGTTCCTTCTTTTCACCACCAAACGCAACCACGGTGCGGATGCTGCCGAGTACTTCTTCAGCTACAGCACCGGCCGAAGAGTAGGACTTCAATTCCTTCTCCGTGAGCGTACTTTGCATCTGTGATGAAAAGAATTGGGATATGTTACTAAATTTCATGTGCATTTCAAGTGTTATGCTGTGACGATGAAATACGAACTAAAGTTTAGTTTTCGTCACTTGCTGGATGAAATGGATTACAGATAAATGTTCGTATTTTGCTAACCGGTAAGGGAATCGCTTAAAATAGTACCCACCTTGGCAACGAATGCCGTCGCCAGTATGATGATCGGTGCACAGCTGAGAATCACGAGCGTTAGCTTCCAACCGTAGAAGAACGAAAATATCACAGATATTACGAATGACATCACCAGGTACGTGAAGATGGACAGCTTCTCGCCGATACCTTCCTTCAGTTTGTCCAGATCGCTGTTCGGGAAAGATCATCGAACGTCATACAACGTTTCCCCCTATACGGTACACCTGCACTTCATACTTACTCAGTAATGCGCACCGCAAAGCTATCGTCGCTGTTCAGATCATACCAGGTCATGTCTTGCCGAAGTACGGCCTTAAGAAATAGCTGCCGTATCCGACTGATCTGCTTCTGGGCCGATCGGTTGATAATGTCGACGCTGAGCGTAGCGAAGATAAACTGCAGTATCGTCACAGCAACCACCCCGAGACCGAACGCTTTCGCGTCCTCCATGATGGCGGCAGCGTTTTCCCGTTCCGTTGCGTTCACTCTGTACGAACGAAGAGATAATCCATCGGTGTTAGTCAAACTTGCTAGCATGTAAACAGATCACACCGTGGAAGTAATGAACAGTCACTAAACAAACAAACGTTGGTCGAGGTGGATGTGTAAAAATTTCTCCCGCACATAAACAACGTACCAGAACGATAAGTGTGCTTTTATTGATTTGTTTATGCGCGAGTCTTTGTTGGCGTACGCCAACAATTACTTCTCACCAAGTCATTCGCTTTGTTGGTTGGTGACTTAATTGATTTGAAACCCATTTGTGCAGGTGCCAGCTTCGTCTCAATGTGGCGTGCTCTTTGTACGTTGAGGTCAACAAGCAGTTGTGGCACACGTGGCCACGAGAAATATACCGGAAACTACTTACAGCACTTTGCCGCCACCGAATATCGAGAGGATAGCCGTATCGGTTGATTTACCGATGCCGATGGTACGATCGACGAGCAGCGTGGTAAACTCGCCGTACAGAATGACACCGTACGGTAGGCCGAGCGAAGCCATCGATGCCAGCAGGACGCCCAACAGTGTTGCAAAGACTTCGCCCCACGTGGCAAACCGGAACTGTAGGTGAAACGGAATGGAGGATTGATTGAACATACCGGGACATTGTTGCAAACAGAGGAGGGCTCTATACTTACCAGTTTGAAGTACGAGACGGATTGTGAGATTGCTTCTTTGGTAGGTGCTTTGCTAAATTTCCTGTTGTAAAAATGCGTAAACTATAAGAATGTTCCAGATCCATAATTCTCGCCCAAGCCGGCCGGGTATACTTACACATCCAGAATATCCTTGGTACTTTTGTGGCTGGCAACCGACATGTTGTCGGCACTGGCACTATTTTTGAGATTCATCGTCTGGAGCGATCCGTTGCCTTGAGGATACTCTTTGGGCGTCATGATGGCGTTGGGCTAGTATTTATTTGTACGTTGAGAGAGCGTATCAGACCGTAGTAAACTGTGGGCAAAAACAAAAACACCAGAATTAAGACTCCACTACTTCAGAGAATGTCGGTATGTCCCCGTAACTGCACCGACATTTTCGCTTGTCGGTCTATCCCGCTGACGCGACTTTTTATTAATGACAAATTATTACTCCAACTCTCGCAGAACGATTCACGCCCGGGCAGTGGCGTCAAAGTATCAAGTCCACTTGAACTTCATCATGGCGAGAAGATGCTTTTCAGCGTACCGAGGGCAATCAACGCCATCGCGATCGTCACGCGAACACGCGTCAAAAGTGCACACAAACGGTTAGTATCGCCATTTTCCGCTACCGGGAGTTGCATGCCGTTTCCCTTTTGCCTGGCGGACCAACAATAAATAGATCGATATGCAGCAGAGCTCGTGGAAGCTGCACTGCATTAACGAATAGCAAGATCGTAATCTCGGAGCGATTCCGCTCGCTGTGTACTCGCTGTGTGTTACACACACTAAAGAAACGGTGAAGTGGTGTTTGTTTTTTGTTGAAGGTAAGATAAAAGCTAACAAGGGTGGAACGGTAGGGTTTGGTCTTCAAGAGGGTTTCTTTGGCGGTACAGAAAAGGTCATGAGAGGTATAAGCAGGATACGACTGCATCGTTTTCAGCGATCGTCGATTCGGGATGCTGTGTCATGTCGTATTGGAAGCAAATCAATTAGCATCAATTGAATCGGGCTTTATCGTTTGTCCCTTTCAGCTCGTCAGGGAAGAGGCTACTATTTTGATTAATGTTACTTCTGCTATCGGAATGCAGTATGTTAATCCGCTCATCGTAGGGCTCAATGATGTCATTTTTTTCCCGCTTCCAAATTTCCCATTGGGTTTGTTGATGTGTCTCTTGCCCGGAAAGTACTTAGATGGCGCACTACACTACACTCCTGAAGATGTTCAGAAAAATAACAACCCTTCCAAATACCGCGCAGGTAAAAAGTACAGATAAATTTGCAAGGTCCATAAGCGTTAAAAGATAATCTAAAACCAGTAATCGCATAATTATTGGTATTCTAAATTATTTTCCTCTAGGGAAGTAGTACTCTCATTCCAAAGAAACTATTTGGCCTGATGATTGCCTGAGTAAATCAAATGAGAGAGTAAAATTCAACTCAACCAAACAATGAAATATGAATATCTGCTGATCGTCAGCAGATTCGCTTTTACTTTTCGTTTCGCAGTTACAAAAACAAATACAAACTATATAACCTATTTGCTTACTAAAGCAGAATTTCTATAGATCGTGAGGAGTCGAGAAATGATGACCTTGTTTATTTTTTCATTTTATAACAACAATAGGTTTGGAGAAGTAAGTTTCAGTGCAATCAATGCGAATTGTTGACTAGTTTAAGCTTATGCTTTCTAATTAAAAGCAATACTCCCAGACCGTTCTTCCTGAAGAAGAAAACGTTTTTTTAAGCCTAATGAAACTTTTTAAGCCATACAATCATACCAAATAACACCCCGAAAGACGGTCCATCTGAACCGAATTCCAAACTGCCGCAACCTTCATCCCTCAGCTCGCACAATGAAAGCCCGTCATGTCGTGGCAAAATACGTCTTTTCCCGCAAGATCTGCCATGCGCCATTGGTTCAACACGTGCGTGCAAATATTGATCATCAAACAGTTTTTTGACAGTCGTTTAACGCCACGGAATGAATATTAATCACATCCAGCGTTAGTAACCCATCCGTGACGTTATCCGATGGTGAAGAAAAAAAAAGAAGGAAGCAACTGCAACTCAATTCAGCCGCAATGGAACCGATCTTTGGCAAATCAATAAAAATCTATTGAAAACACTGTGACTGTGATTCTTCCGCAAACGATCGTACCAGTTTAAAAAAGATCAATTTTGTCAATTTAAATCCCATAAACGTTCGTCGTAAGAGTGAATTCCCATGAAAGGGGACTTTTCCGTTGTCAATGAGAACACAAATTTTACACGCTGATTGATACATGCGACAAAACGAACTGATTCCATTCTTTCTTCCTGGAGTAGTTCTTAAAATACGGAAACTGTTTTTTTTATAGATCACTCATTAGCTGCACCACCATCCATTTAGTTCACAAGTGTTCACCGTCTATCGCGATGGAATCATGCATAGATACACGCACATGGGCTACGATTTTTTTTACCATCACACACTTTATCTTCCAACATCAGTGATTGTTAGTGGCCCCACACGATAATGAGCTCCAAGAATTCGAAGCCCGCCCATACACACAAGCGCGATAGTACACAAATGCCAAAGTAATCGCCGTTGATCGATAGTGACACACTCGCACTTTAGAGGGAATGTGCACTAATTATTGAAACTGTTGTATTGCAGAGTTTCACTTCCAATGCCATTGGTTAAATGTCTGCCTGGTTTATAAAGCACATGCAACATCTAGCAACACTAAACTGAATAGTTGTGCACACGCAATTTCCGTTTTCATCTAATCAATCATCTTAAGTTTAAGATAACATACTGCAAACACACGCACACAAGTTTTTGCACCTCCAAACACGAGAAGTGTAAGGGAAATGTTTTCAAACTGTTCGCACATTAGATTCACCACATTAGCTTCTCTTGCTGTAGTACGTTCAATAAGCACTTGATAAAATCAATCGTGTTCCGATACTCGCACACTGTTTAAGCTTCGATCAATGTTAACACCAATTCTATCAAAATTCACCTTTTCTCAGCAGAGTGGCACAAGTGGCCCACGCACAATACACGAACCGACTGGATGAGTTGTCTCCTTGTGCGGGAGATAAGGTACGTCGAGTCCCGGTGTAAGCGCTTACATCCGATCAAAGCCGCGATCTGCCAACGACTGAGCGTCTCCGGGCAGTGACGAGTTACTAGTATCAGGACTGCTGCCGTTTCGCTTACGATTTCGCTATCATCTTAAATCACTCCCAACGCGTTCGCACACCACCCATATTGCTAGTGTGTTTGTTTGATTCTTCCTCTAACATGCCTTCCCATTTCCTCTCGCACTTAACCGCATTCTGATTCACATCCCCTCTTCCCATCCCAAATTCGAGCCGATTGGCGTGAGGCAGGCGCAAACAAAAGGGCGCGAGCGCAAATGAGATGCACTTTGAAGCCGGGCGGATGGATGCGTTTGTTCAACCGGAGACACGCACCCTTCCGGGGTTTTAGTTCCTCCGGGGTCGAACAAGTGTGCGTGTGCATATCGAGAGAAAGAGAGAGAGAGAGAGAGAGAGAGAGAGAGAGAGAGATGTTGGAGAACACCTGTGCACGGCTCAAGGTAAAGAGGAAGAGCTCGATCATGTTGCGATCATTTCTTTTTTTCATGATTTATTTGTTTTAGTTTTTTTTTGCAGTTATATTAACATATCTCGCGTGTTGGAGGTGTAAGACGCGGTGCGGCTTAGTCCAGATACATGCCAGACGGCATTGGTAAGGCACATTAAATGTGTTTTGGGGGGATTTTTTGTTTCCCCGGGAAAGACACATACGAGAGTCCCGGCTTCTTGGAGACGCGTGAAGAATTCAACATTCGATCGCAAATGCGTGTTTCAATGCGGGGAAGTCCGGCGGAAGATGTGAACAGAGCAAAGAGGAATGAGTAAATTGTTTGACGAAACATTGAACACCGAGGTCGCAGTAACGTGTACTTGCATGACATCTTAATGCAGTTTTACTTATTGGCGTATTCCACGTGTAACAAACTGAAGTAACTCTCAGTGGGAAAACTATCATTTATTGGGTAATTATAAGGGTGTGCGGAGCTTCTAGATCATATATGATCATAACTGACTTACTAAGCTTAATTTTACCGTGTAGTCTAGTACTCATTACTTGCATCTGAAAATCAATCCAGAATTTGGCAGATTTAAAATATAGTTCAGCTTTTTCAATTAGAGAGTTTTATAAATAAAATAACAAAAACCCTTACAAAAAATTTTTGGAACATATACCACTGTAATGCAACGACGGCCCGCATCATTCCAGCTTAGAACTAATGCGTTCTAGACGGAATTGAATATTCATTCTAATGTGTTACGCGAATGCATTGATCGTTTTTAATCGAAAAACTAATTAATAATTAGCTCAAATTAAATCATTCGTCCAGATATATCCAATTATTCTATTCGCCAATTTGGTAGAGGAAAATTTTCTCACCCCAAACGATTATTCTGGAACACGCACATTTATACTGCTGACGACAGAGCGAACTATGGGATCCTGGGATGACCGACTGATATGTGCCGCACTGGCCGCCAAATTAATCGCGCACACACATCGACATATACGTGTACGGAAGCACAATGGTGAGAACGTGATTACTTAACCGCTGTTGCGCACCTGTTTTGCAATCCCGAGATGCGCGACGACAGGCTACTAACGCCCGCATCCCTATCGGAGCGACTAATAGCTCCAGCAGGCATACGGATTAAAGGAAAATGATTGCTCCAATCAATGACCTGCACCCGACGCTAAACCCGATAAGAGGAAAACGATCGTACAATCATGAAAAGAAAATAATCTTTCCTTAGGGTGGCTTTGGTTAATTAGATTAGTAGCGGCAGTTGAGCCAGGTATCGAGTCCGTTTCCGATGTCGATGTGATAAGAAGTTTCATGTGGAAATTACACTGCACGTTGATTGTATTGTCTATTCAGCGAAACTTGATCATCGTTTGGCATCGATTAGTCTGGCATTTGTTGGAAGGTTGAGGCAAATGAAAACAAACACACAGGATGACTGATATTAAAGCGGGCGTGCTGCTATGTGATGCAATGGCTGATCATTGCATTCAACCGATAAGGGTGTAAAGACTCATGGAATGTGCAGCTAGAAGTGACTGTGTCGTTCTTTCTAGGTCAAAAGCTATCTAACGTTTATTGTTGTTTTCATTCGCTAAATTTAATTAATAAACTATTTTCACATTCAAAGGCTTAACTGATGGTACTGTCGGCAGTTTTTACGGTAGAACAATGATCGCAATGCATTGGATTCCTATTGACGAGGTGAACGTTATGGGGATCTCAATACATTGTAAGATATTTATTATTGTTGTATTGCCTATGTTTACCGAACCAAAGTATCACTCTGGCTACGAGAGACCCTTACAAAGTAATGCAACATTTCCGATTTCTCAGATCTCGGTTGACATTTGTACTGATCTTTCTTTTGCAATACATAAAAGCAATCTATTAAAGAAGCATCTACCCCAAACGCATCCAAGTTTATCTGGACCGGAAGTGGATGGAAAACGCATTCAAAAGATCACATCGATCTTAACGATCGTTTGTTTGCTCATCGCTTTAACTACGCTTCATTCAGAAACAGACCTAATGATACGCAGTTGAAACAACCTCGCCAAACCAATTTAGCTACACTAATTCAATTACGCCTATCAATCCACGATCAGCATTGTGTCAATTTGTCTGACGATTTTAGTAGCGTCGATAGCCGGCCCACTGACTCATTTTGAGCTACCTTCACGTGATAAAGCGCCAGAGCTAAAACACATTATCTCCTGGCCATTTTCTACACCAACCAGCATCACATGCAGCTTATCTCACGCACTTGGAAAAGTTTTACAAACAGTGACATTAATTGGTGACTCGAGCTAAGTCTATGACGCCGGTCACTGAACGCTCATCGATCGTTCGCCAAACGATCCTCCGTGAACCCGCTAGCTTTTGCTTTCCCTTGGTCGGAAAACATGAACACGTTGTACGAGCTCTGGTGAGAAGCGTCCGAAGGTTGCCATCGATCGCACAAACTTCTACACGCATCTCCAACGGTGTATGCGCCAAAACCGTGCACCGATGCTAAGAATGTTTGCCTACGGAAATGAGTGTTTTGGTGCATCACTCCTCAAAGTCAACATGGTCCGTGTTCCAGCTTCCGGACTGGCGGAAGTGCGCGAGAGTGCGTGAAAAATTTCTCGCCCACCGCTCTCGCGCACACCGTTGTGTTGTGAGCTTTCCGAGGGTCAAGCGCACCAGACAGACGCTTTCCCACCCTAGCGCGGTAAAGCGTTCCCCATTATGCAAGCCGAGTGCTGTGTATCGATCAACATCGATATATCAGACGTCTTTGTTTTGTGCGCAAAACCCGCCCAAAGCGAGAACACTTCCGACTTGTTAACCACTTGTTGAGGAAGAACGTCGATTCGGAAATGCTGGGCTGGGGAGAGTTCGTACAACGTCCAGAGGTTTTGTGTGGACTGTTTGCGTGTGGCCTTCCTGCTGCTTGGAACAAGACTGCTCCGGGAGCCACACATTTCCTCACGCACCGGAACTTCTGGAGACGGTAAAGATCCATGGACCGGATGGAAATAGCACAGAAAACATGGACAACCATGTAGTTGCAATGGAAATATAACCCATTACAAACCTTGCATACCATGTACCACCACCGTTTGTAGTGGAAGTTGTGCGAACAATTATTCGCAACCTTTCCGCCAACGCTAGTGTAGTGAAAGATCACAACACTTGGCGGAATTCGTAAGCTGAGGAGAAAACCCGAACGACAAGTTGCCGGGTGCCACCTTAGCCGTACGACACATTGCGGTTTGCACACACTTCGATCGGAATCAGGTGGTTGATGTGGATTATCTTCCCGCCATACATCATCGCACACGACAACAGCTGCTTTGCGGTGACTCAATTCCCATCCCATCCGCAGACTCCCTCTCAGTGCAGTACGTTGAATTCCAACGCACGGCACTCGCGGGGGTTTCCCAAAGGCTGGGCTTGAACAGGTCGCTCGTGGGCCGAAGAAATACATTTTGACGTAGTCCAAACTTTCCGCGTGTCTGGCACTACCCTTATTTGCATAGGGTAAGTTTCCGAGGTGGAAAAAATGCATACACATCGAACTTCGTGTTACCAAGTACATTGATACGTGTTTTGATGAGTGTTGCAATGCTAAGTTATCCGAATGACTGTTGTGGTGATAATTGTTTTAATTTCTCTATCACAATTGGAAGAACTCTGTAACTGATAAAATAATTATAATTGATCCTGGATCACATGCTGAAGCCGTGATCGATTTTGAGTTTCGAGTTTAGTTTAAACTATAAAACCCAATTATTTTTTCTGAGTTATCGCCCAGTTATTTTCACCGGGGGCGGTCCGGTGACCGAAGAGATAGTGGCACCGCTCTTAAACGGTAGAACCTGGGTTTGAATCCCATCCGGACCCTTCTTCTGAAGTGTGGACTTGCTATCCAACTTTGTGGTAAGTCTAGTATGCCAGAAATAGCAGGCATGACCGAGTAGTTTTTACCCAGTTATTTTTGGAGGACTTCTGGAGTTCCTGATCTAGTTTAAACTGCTAATCAAATAATCAGTTTGATATCTCTTACTTATTATAAAGAAGACTCAATTGGCCTGGTCAATATAGTCTCCCTCAAACATATTTTAATTATATCTATCAGCTTCCTACATGAAGTTGAGAAGTTTCAAAGTTGTTTGGCGTTTTTACTACCGCGATTTTTCATCCACATTCAACGAAGGAAGGGTGGTGTGAGTTGATGTCGAAGAAATAAATACCAATCGAACAAAATTATCACGCTTTTCACTTTGTCCAACATCAAACACATCTACCAAAACGAGAAGTTCTGTCTGTTTTGCTGGTTAGCCATTTGATTCTTTTCAATCAGCTATTTGTTTAGTCACTGACTAATAAGTACGCAGTGTAGAATATAACCATTTAGTCGGCCAGGTGGGATAGTGGTATCGGAGTTAGTCTTTCACACCGGGACCAAAATCCCATCCGGACCATTCCACCGTAGCAAGGAATAACTATCCGGCTATGTGATAAACTAAGTGTAGTACGGCTTGGCCATTATACAAAATAAAATAAAAAAGAATATCTTCGTCAACCAAATCGGGAATCAATTGAACCAAACGGTTCAACGATCAAACCGAGAACCACAGGATGAAGACCACTGTTGTAGTGGGGGTAACATACACTTTAAGGAAACCAGGGATGGCAGACCGAGACATCTGAGGTTCTAATGCCCGACAAAAGAGGAAACTTTACTGCTTTTTGAAACGTCCATACATGTTTCTCATATTCAGGCATCGTGTCTCCAAACGCGGCTCAGCAAATTGCCACTGAGAGGAATCATGACATGTTGAACAGTTTGCAATTTTTAAAACGGTTGTTTATTCATACAATAAAGCAAAACAGGAAACAACGAAATGATTTTCAATTATATAATATAGTTTAGTTCCTTATTTAGAACTACTTATTTAATCCCACGAAAATAGCGATACAACTGAATGATTGTTTTTATTGTTCAGTTTTTGGAAAACAAATAACTTTTTTATTACATTTCATTTTTCTATTCCCAATTTAATTCTTGTATGTTCAATGTAAAATGCGCTTGTGCTTGTCATAACACAGATCTGCATTTTAATTTGATGGAAAAATAAAGAAATTTATTATTTATATTATTTCGCTTGCCATATGAATGAAACGGCGATGCACAGTAATGTATGCCGGTGAATATTGTTTTCAATCAATAACAAACGTTTGCACCGCAACAGTTACCTGTGCATTCATTACATCTCAGTTTGGCTTGTAAAATTTCCCAGCGGAAGATTCCTTTCCCGATCGTGTTCACCCTTCATCGATATCCCGCCCATTCACCTTCAACTGTTTCAAGCGTTTTACTTCGATTCTATTTCCCGCCACGCGACTGTTCGAACGAACGAAAAAAAATGAGACGCACACACCCAACCAACCAACAAACCCGTCAACAACAGTTTTTCTATCACTTTCCATCCAACGAAAGTGACTCCTTGCTTAACCGGGTCCCCATACAAACACAATCGGGGGCCACCATCGTTGCATATTGTGCCCCTGTTTGCCTGCTTAATGTTCACACAAATGCCACTTCAATTATGCAAATCACAGACTCTCCCACACATACACTTTGTATCTGGCAGGTGCATAAAACATCTTTAACCTCTGTTTTGCTTCCTATTGATGGAGGAACACAATATAAAAACACCCATACACCCACGTACGATACTGGCCGGTTGGCCAGCGACACGATTCACAATGGCGCCCCACCGGTATCCTAGGCAGAGCTGATCTCACGAGCCGGGATAAGATCGGGATGATATGCGAACTGATTCCAATTAGATTCGATTTGTTGCTAGCGATTGGCATACACATACACATAAAAAAGATAAGTGAAACGTTACTGTGGTACAACAGACGTTACACAAAAACAAATGATGGCGGAAGAATTCTAGTATATTCCGTACAGTTTCCGAGACAGGTGTTGAATGGTTTGAAACGCTTATCAAAGTGCATCATATTTAATGCCGTGTAAATGCATGTCAAATAACCGTCACATTTTCCACTATCTTATCGCATTCGAAGGTAGATACGCGTTGTATCTCTTTGTGACGATCGCTAACGATGCTGTGTTGCTCGGCTTAGGTACGATCACACTATGCGATCACACATTCCAATCGACCAATGACACTACAAAAAAGCAAGCTATTCTTGTAAAGAAAAACCATATATTACAAACGGAAGTATTATGAATTCTAACGCATCTCATAGAGTACGATCATCCCGTTTTTAATTGACTAAACAAATTTACGACACTTCTATGCGAGCTTACAGCCACATTTCTCACCCGTGTTCGTGATTCGCCAGTGATACCCGCTTTGTGATGTGTGGTTAAAGACCACCATCCAACCATGCTCCGATGACATCTGGATCGTTTTGGTGCAATTAAGCTAACTTTATGATGGGTGTTAAAAGCGATTTACAATCGTCATGGTTAAGTATTTTCCCTCCCCCTTGTTGCACCAGCATCCGAACGAGAGACGCCTCTGGCAGATGCTCTCGAAGCGATGCACATCCATAATTGGTTCCCGCGATGATATGCATAAGATTTGCGCATTTATTAACGATCTGTTTTGTTGTTGTTGTTGTTGTTGTTACCATTGGTGTGCCCCGCGAAAGCAAGCGGTCTAATCGTGGGAGTTGCTTATCATCATTACACGGCGCACAAGTAAGCAGCGTGCCGGCAAATTGAAAGTGATTCTGAAAGTAACGGCTGCCTACCGACTACTGTACCGCGTTCATTCATAGCCAGTAGCAGTGAAGCGAAACAGTCAAAAGTGAATGAATGAAGGTGAGATAGCGTGACGACTTCCAGCCGGGTGCAACGATTAGCCATCGGAATGGCGATATCGATTGACCACCGCCGGTACAGGATTTGAATATGGCCGCACCGGTTTGGAGGTGGAAAAAAGATGAATGAGTTGCGCAATAATTTGCGGGAACACGAACGAAAACAGTTGAGGTTGAGTAGCGTTTTTTTCCAAAAACACTCACTACTTCCATCCCAAGGACGAGTTCTATCTTAAGAGGCTGGAGACTCTACGTAAGCTTTCAATCAATCTATCATTATTGAACAAAACTTAGTGTCGTATTGGAATCGAAATGATTTAGAATGTAGCTACGTTTAAAACCGCATACACGGTGCCCGGTGTTATGGCGGGTAATAAGCGGGAAGAACGACGTCAAATCTTCATCAATCGTGCTCAGTCACTCATTTCACGCCTCACTAGCTCCGAAGCCACAGAGCGGTAGACAGAACTGACCACTGGCGTCTCTTATCCCGCGATACAAAATTGCATTCCCAGTCAAGTCTAGCAAGTTTACTTAATAGCAGGGTAAAAGCCGACAACGGGAAGATTTATAAGCCTAATTTATGTCGGATAAGTTTAACTCTTCCAGGTGGAGCACAAACTGGTATAAACTGTCAAACAAACGCTACGCAACAAAGGCATGGATCTCCTAGTTTTGGAATACAAAAATAACAGCTGTTAAAATGCTAAAGGAGTTATTTGTTATTAATTTGTGTTTACTCACACTTATTTCTAAACAAGATAAAGTGTTGATTTGATGTTGTAAAAA
>KB663633.1:5520717-5539125 GCA_000349025.1 Anopheles minimus | reverse complement strand
AATATTAGAAATATATGGTTGGGGAAACCAAAACGGAGAAAACAAAAGGCGTAATTGAAAGTGGAATTGTTGCTGCATGTTCATGTTTTATTTATTTTAAATTATATCATGTAAGAATAAAATATCTATCGGTTGCAAAGCATAACCCGACTGCGCCACAGCACCTCTAAACGTATGCGATCTTGAGCGGTTGAAGGAGACGCGCATGATCGAGTGATCTTCCAGCATGATCTGCTAAAAGATTATTTGTTAAATACCTTAGATTCGTTAGTTCAGTACAATAGGGTAATGATAACAATTGTCTACGTTTTTATACAACTTTCCTATTTTCTGAGATGTTTTCATATTCTTAGAATTAAGAAATTCCGGATTTTACGGGTCCAGGAATTTTTTTCAAGTTATCTCCTTTTACACATTCTACAAGAGATAGATGCTCAGTAAATTCTGCAATATTTGGGATCGGATCAAGTTTGATATGTAAGAGATACGGGTAAGATCAGATCAAATGATATGTGAACGACTCAACTAAACAATAGTTATGTTTAGACTATTTGATACGATATTTGAAACTATTGGGTTGACTCAGAAGTGTTCCATCTTCAACATTTGATCATTAATGGACGGCGTAATGGAGATGTAATTTTTGAAACTCGATCGAACGGCTCGTAGTGTGATAATTCCTGTTTGGTTCCAGCATTTGTACAACTTCTATTTTATTTTTAAGTTTGGAATTTTACGCATTTCCTGCCATATTTGTCATAATGAAGCATTGCCGAGAAAAATAAAAATAATTGGCACTGTTTCAATGTACTGTTTAATATCAAAAAATCTTTAAAATGGTGCCTGTTTGTGGGTATGGCTAAAATAAAAATATCCACCACCGAAGCAAGTAAATTATACACTTTATCAAACCTTTTCTGTAGTCCTGAACAAAGCGGTGCAACGATTATGCTTTTGCATTGTGAACGATCTCGCGAGGGCGCACAGTATCGCGCATACAACCTTTATAAAGCTCGTTTGTTCTATTCTCAGTAGAACAGTACATAAAAACCATTTTAACGCACAGTTGTTATTATTTTTAGCTACATTTATTTTCCAGCAGCAAAAATGTATTGTCTGCACGCCAGTATATTGTAACGTGTAAAATTTCTTTCCTGCCTTGCTTGGAGATTTTTCCTCATTTTTTTTTCATTATGGTGTGCGCCTCGGGAAATTTTCGTAGGATAACATCCACTATAGCGGGGTACAAGAATATCGCAGGCTGACCGTGACGAGCTGGACAAATATTTGCGGTTCACGGGAAATTAGTTTACTCGCTATGATGGTATGAGTGTGTACAAACTGTTGCTTTAAAGGCCGTTAGCTGATGTTTAAATTATGTTGTTTAAGAAAGCATCCAACAGTTGATGATGCTTTTTTCCTGTTGGGTTGTTATATAATAACACAAAAACAAGCAATATTTTGTGCGAAATAATACAATACAAATAGTGCATATATACACAAATTTAATGTGTTACAAACACATCAAGTAGCATAGATTGTTGAGGAAGTGATATTAATTCACATCCTAAAAAGTAAAGGCTAAATTATTCTTACCGTATTTGATTTTTTTTTATTCATCAGTTACGGCCAGGCCGTATTGCTCCTCTTACCGTATTTGATGATATTTTGAAAAATTGAGATTAAATTAAAACTTCACTATATATTAACAAATATTCCTTTCTCTTTGCATAGTTGGTGCCCTGATACTACATAGGATACTACACAGCTTTGTAGTAAGTTCGGATATTGTTTGCAAATGGAAGAGAAGTCCAAATGAATGCAGCTCAAATTTTAAAACATTTAACGAATCCTTGGCGTACCGATTTGCGCACACGTTTTATTGAAACCCATACATGCATAGTAGAGAGTTACTCTTTCTTGTGGTTCATAGTTTGCATCATTTCGCTCCAACTGTTCTTACACTTACATTTTCTTACATTTAAATGTGCCTGGGTCTGTATGCGACTTCCTCCCAACCTCCTTCCACAGCGAACAGTTTTTCCAACAAAAGTTTGCTTTTCTATCATTCAATATTTGTGTCGAATGTCGTTCATGTTCCTTCCACTAAATGTGTTTTGTTCCATTCCCGCAACTCTCTTTGCTTAAACGATTCTTTCAAAATGGTACATATTTCCAACATTCATACATCTAATGCAACACTACTAACAGCAAACATCCATGGTTTTCCTGTGTTGGTTTTGTTCCGTTTGCTTGCCTTATGTTTGCGTTCTACTGCTTGGCCCTGTTTCGCTTCCGAATCGAATTGAATTTCAGGAGGCAGAGCATATTATTATTTTACTTATTAAATAAATTAACAATATTGTATGGTTGTGTTACAAAACCAAGTGAAAGTGAGGATTCTTTCAACGATCGAAACGAAAAGACAACAAATAATCAACCGGTGCCAGTACCAGTACCAGTATCAGTACGAAACTGATCCCGCAGTGGTTTAGTGAACAAAAAAAATCCCTATATTTGTTATTCACGTTTTCTCCTTTTCTGATCGAGTTAACGATAAAGTCTCAAACAAAGAAAAAGGAGCAAAAAGCAAAATCGATTTTTTTTTATCATTTGCGAAAATATAATTACCCAGATCAAATTTTCAACACGAACGAGCTTCCGAACCAGTGGGTTCCGTACCCCACTAGAAAAAAGAGGAAAAAAAAGGTTTGTGTGCGTGTCACGTATGTGCCACAGGAACGAAGAACATCCTCGCCGAACCGAACTCACATCATGTTGCTCCCCACCATCATCGGGAGTAGTAAAAGGATCCCGAAAGGATTATAAAATTATTTCATTTCCTTGTTTTAACGGTTCTTCTCCAATGCCATTCTCAAACAGAACCATGGACGAAGGTGGTGTTATTTCTTGGGAACCGTAAGAAAGTTAACGAATTTTCGATACCATTTCGTTACGTTTATTCAACCGGCTGCAATGCGTTCCAATACGAACGGAATGGTAAATGGTTGCGTGCATAAATTCACCTTTCTGCCCGAAGATGGATGGATGCTGTACGTGGAAAGGGATTGAATTTATTTGCCATGTTCTGCTGGTTGTGAACTTACTTCACACCTTAATGTAATTAAAATAGGTTCGGTAAAAAACAGCACAAATTTCCAAAGTAGACAAGGAAGTTTAGCGAAATTCCTAAGGGTTTTGTTTGCTCTGGTTGTATTCTTTTGCCGTTGGTCCACATAGTATGCAAAAGGGGAGATCGGTTTGTTTTCTGAGGCATTACATTAACTCCAAAGGTTCCTTTAACAGGCTGCATTACATTGGAAAGGGGTACAGATATGGTGCCAACAACGTGATCGTTTATTTAATGTTTTCACTAGAAAACGGTACTACGGATATATTGGTGTACTGAGGGAAACATTAGGTGTGAGGCGCTTGACGGCAGTTTACTTTTATAAGGATGTATATGTATAATATATGTATATAAGTATTTATTTCCATTTCGCAATCACCGCTGTTGCGTGCTGGCACCAATCTTGCTCATTCTGCCACTACTGGTTCGAGATGAATAGCGGAATTTATAACCAAATCCTAGCTTACTAATCTCACCTTCTGCGCGTTTGTCTGTCCCTTATGTTTCTTTATCGATGAGGTAAGGAGAAATTCTTAGCTCTTGTGCTTCTGTCCATCGCGTACGAGGAATTTGGGACAGGATGAAGTAGGATTGTAATGCTTTTTATCTCCCACTGTCTCTCCATATCTCTCTTCTCTTTTGTCTTTGTTGACCCCTTCCCACAACGGGTTTATGATCCGGATCCGGAGCCGCTTTCGCATTACCGATCATCCGGGGATAATCCGATTATTTAAGCGAAAGGAAAACGCGTAAGATGAGGGAAAGCCGGTCCAGTTAAGAGGTGATTATACGTGAGCTTTGTGGACATTGTTTGTGGTACACTTAAACACACTTTCTATCTCTCTCTCTTTCTGTCTCTATCATCTGGGCCATTTTGTTATTAGTATAAAGCTCGCTACCTTCCTGTTTCGGAGAAGGATACACCTTTCTGTTTATGTGTTTTAAATATTCATCTTTTGAGGGATTCAGTTTTTCCAATTGAGTACACTACCTTATTATTCTTGACGAGTTGTTGGATGGAACGCGGAGAACGTTTACTTGATCAACAATTATTTCTACAGTCTTGCACCGTATGTGGTCTGCCGGTTATCGGAAAGGACGACGTGTATTGAAGTGGATAAATGGTGCTTGTTGTTCTAGATCCTTTGCCTTGGTTCAGGCTGTACTTCGTTACTAAGCCACTCTCATAAATTTCCAACCACTCGTGAGAGAGGAAGCGCTTCCCTTTCTGTCGGACGAAAAATTACTTCAAAAAGATGTACAAATAGGCACACCGTTAATTCTCACGCAAACATGTGTATTTTTAGCATTATATTCGCCCGTTTGCATCGTTTTGCAGTTTAATAAATCTTCTAACCAACTAGCATTATCTTCTCGTAAACGTGATTTCGCGCGCGATCTAAATTCTTACAAAATGTATGCTTGTGTTGTGCTGATGTACGTTTTAAGTAAATGGTTTCTTCCCCCCACCTTCCTGGATGGCTGTGCTGTCTCAACACAGTGCTTGTGACCTGCATCGTTCCATTAGCCGCATGATTTGATTTCTTTTTTTGCAAATACCTGATATTTTTCAATACTATTTAAAATAATGAGCAGGCTAGCGTCGAATGTTATATTAAATCAATAACCTTTTTTCTGTTCCACAACTTTGCCCAATCAATGCGTTTTATCACCTGAAACGAAACAGGATAAAGCTGATTGCGATTGAATTAATGTCACTTATCATCATCACTGTGTAGGTGTGTGTGTGTGTGTGTTTCTTATGTCTCGGCGTTGCTTCCGTTCTAATTTTCGTTGTACAATAGATTCGGATATCTTTAGCTTCAATTTTCACCGTTTTCCCCTCCAGGCTGCACACAAAACAACGAACAAATGAACTTTTTTCCTATTTCTTCCACTCCCATTCCCTACCTCTGCCCTCTACTCTAGTCGCAAAGCACCCGCAGGAAGAGCTTATTTCTCTAATCGTGAAGAGTTTTTGTTTTCCCTCGCTGACAACACGGCTACGACCTGAATTATAGCATTCTGTCGCTTTTATTTATTTTTTTCTCCATCATCCTTACCGCTTCTTTAGCACAAAATGTGCCGACAAAATGTGTTTGAGTGTGTGTGAGGAAAGAAGTAAAAACGATAGCAATTAGCGATAAGAAGAGCTAGGAATCGCTCTACCATTGAGCAGTATATTGTGCACGTCGCGAGTGTCCCGACGCAAAGTTTCCTCCCCCAACCCCACACAGCTCAATCTCGTATCGTCCTCTCAGCTACGACTCATTGTCCTGCCGACCCGTCCCGGGAGTATGATGGGGAGGACAAATTAGAGCACACCAACATAGTGTCATGGGGTGGCAATGATTCTTTTTTCCTGCCGCACGGACAGCTGCTGCAACGATTTATCCTGCGGCTAATCCCTCTTGACTTTGTTGCTTTTGCCACGTTCATGTTCCGCTCATCTTTGCGTGGCCACCCGGCCTGGCCTGTGATTCTTGGTTAGTGTCCGTGCTGGCATTTATGGGCCAACGTTTTCACATATTAATTAAAACCTTCCTGTTTGCGCGCGTACAACAGTTATGAGTTCATCCCAGCACACACCGTTGAGAAGTTGTCCCATCCTACCTGGTTCGATCTTATTTTCACCCGTTAATAGTCAACAATCTGGTAAAATCTACTTCAAGATGATGCAACCCCATTGCGGGAAATGGTTTCAACTCTTTTTCTGCACGTATGACAGCTGATCGTTTACTGTCGGGGTTTATTTTTGCCAACTTCTCAGCAAGGAAGCATGAAGCAATAAGATCCGAATCGATTATTTGTGTTTGTGCATCAATGGAGCACTTCTACGCTGAAACTAAACAGAACGAACGCCTATCTCACCCTATCTAGTAAACAAAAATACTGAACATATTACGACGGTGTATATGCGAAAGTGCCCTTTTACCTCGATCTCGTTTCTATGCTATTTATCCCCCCATGTTACGATTTCTCCACCTTCTGTAGTCGCTCCCTCTCCTTCGCTTGTCATACATTATTTTTACTCCGCTCATTGCTGCATGACGAACATCTTACTTGCACATGCACCTACACCCACATCATCCTACGCAAAATCGAACGATATATCGGGCCACCGGCGTGAATCGTGTTTCCCTTTCGCGGCATACTGCTGTTGCTGCTGTTGGTGGAGCTGATCCGGCGCCGGCTCGTTCCACCGACCCTAATGCAGCCGATGGCCATCGTCGTGGCTCATGCACGTTTCCCAGCGCGAATGCTTTTCCGGCGTCAGGTGCGTTATCTGCACGTGGATGGCCTGTACCTTCTCGTACTTGGGCGGAATCGAGCAGAGCCGATAGCTGACCTCGTCACCGGGCAATGGTACGTACTCACCCTCGATGCTATCGAGCATAAGCAATAATATGCGAATGAAATCAAACGGATACCGATTATAGTGAAAAGGGATTTTCATTTTATAATACAATAAAAGGGAAAAGAACCCTTAAAAGAAACAATACGATCAGTCTGGGAAAATACTTACTCGGAAATGTGTACGAAGATGTCGTCACCGCCGGCATTTGGAGCGATGAAACCGTGACCTTTGCTTCTGCTAAATGACTTCACCTTGCCCTCCTCGATCGGGTTACGCATCGCACGATCGGATCTGTAAAATGGAAACGAAAAAAGCAACCCAATTGAAATTGGAGTGTCTGTCTGCGATGGACGTTAAAAGTACAACCGAAAACCAGGTGGAGTTAGCCGCTTAGCGTGAAGAAATTGCTTATACAAACACAAACCCCTCGTTTCTGGGTGCTGGGTGCCGGGTTCAATATTGACACAAGAAGGCGAAACATAATATTAGCTCTATCGATCAAAGGGATGGATAGACCCAGCTTCGCCCATTTTTTGCCTATTCGGGTATTTCCGATGGGAAACAAATGTTTTCCATTTAAGGATTCCATGCATACCCTTTTACATTGCTTGCGACACAAGCACTCAAAAGCACACTCGGGTTCACAAAAGCTTTTCATCAAACGTCATAAACTTCATTGGATGAAAGTTTTTGTTGCATACATACACACGTAAAAATCAACTCAATTCTTGGCATGATTTGATTGCGCCGGTAAAAGGCAAAAAACACACGCCAAATCAGACACCACACTGTCTTTTGCAGGTTTCTTCAAGTTTGATGGAAATGCATAGAAGGATGTTACCCCGCGCTATGTTGCACATCCGTTTGCCCCGACCCACATAGTCGAATTAACTTTTCATTGCTTGCCAAATGCACCAGGCATGCGAGAGTGTGCTTGTGCGTGTTTTTGCACGTGTTTGTGGAGATAAAGTTTTATTTCCGTCATCAACATGCTCTCTCAACGGACGGTTTCCGATGGAGACGCCAGGTGATTTGTACGTGTGTGCACATCTCTTCTTCACTGCTGAGTGGCCACTTTTTGCAATCTTGACACACGCGAAAAGCTACCGCTGTACGGCAAACAATAATTATAGCTGAACATTCTATCAAGAACCTGGCAACACGACCGGGTTGGTTGAAGGTGTAACATATGCTTTAAAGTAAAGGTCTAAAGTAAAGAGTCTTCTGTGAGCGCCCCACACTCTTTCCATGTATTTAACTAATTAAACGCAATTTCATAGCTATTCCATTTTGGCAGTATCAGGATGACAGCAAACAAATATCAAATAACGATGGAAAACATGTTTGGGAAACTTGTTAGCTGAAGTGGAATTGATACGTTTTTGTAGGGAAGCGTACCCTAAACCTATAAACAATTCTTACAGAGTAATAAGAACACGTGCGTGTTTCGATTGAAGTAACAACTATAAACACCTCAAATTTATTTGGCGATTGTCTGATTAATGTTTATCTTTAATAGTCCTTTTGTTACATGGAAGAGGATATTGCTATTTCGGGGAAAGTATGGTACGTTAACTGTCATTAAATTTGGTAATTACCGCTATTTCAAGATACACTTGAACCCAAGCCAACCTAATACGTCTTTTTTTAATATTAACCCATTGAATAAGCTGATACAAATTACACTTAGAAACATTTATTCATCTTACTTGTTGTAAAGCTTGCTTTCCGTTTAGCGCAAGAAAATGGCACACACTTTTCCGAATGAAGACATTTTGTTTTTCGATCCCACATTCACCAACAGCAACCCAACAGATGGTACCATTACTCTTCGGCCTTAAAATATATATGCTGATGGCGAAACATTGTGCCTGCGTACATGCTGCTGATGGGCGATTAAGTAGCGGATACGCATTTATCATAAACACACATTCGCTAATTACGTTATCTGCTCATCGCGAAACAAACAAGATTTATAACAGCTCCACCTACACAAACGTACGCGCCAGGTGAAAATTTGGCCGCTCGTTAAATACGTTTGCTCATCAATCAGTGCGATGGCAGAACCGTGATTAAGTTAGCATAATTTGAGACAGGAATGTCACATAATGGTACTTTTTTCCTGCCCCAGATATGACACAACTTTGTAGAAACAATCGTTCTTATCGCAAAGAAATAATACTTCCACATAAAGTTTATGTATTTAATTAAATAAATAAGTTGAAAGGCACTACAACTAAAAGAGCAAAAGATTTCTTTATCATCCTATACAACGCAACGCATGTCTGAAGGCCCCTGAAGAAAGTTCCTATAAATTATCACATTCACATAATCCACAGACTAAGCATTATCGGAACAATCGATTATAACCTACGTCCATACATACAGTCGAGATATATAATACTTCTTCTATTTCTTCTTTGGCGTAACAACAAGCTCGGTCTTCTTCTTTGTTGGCCTGCCCTATCGGGCACGTCTAGTAGACATGGCCTGGTCACAAGCTCGGTCATGTCTGGTATTTCTGGCTTACTAGACTTATTGATACCACGTAGTTGGATAGTCAGTCCTCACTACGGGGGAACGGTCCCGATGGGATTCGGTCCCTTTAAAGAACAGCGTCACTATCTCCTTCGCCATATAAATATATGCACCAAAAGATCCACAACACCAATAACCTTTAAGTGATCGAATGAATATGAATTACCAAATTAGCTTTTATCGCAATCAAAATTACGAACATTTGGAACATCTTATTTATCTTCTTAACTTAACGACGTCATGCCGGTGATATAAAGGCTTACTACTGTTCTTATTGATAGAGCGTAGTTGAATAGTCCCCAATACGAGGAAACGGTCTGAATGGAATTCGATCAAAGGTCCTACCATGTGGAGACCGGCGCAGCTTTCGCCTCAGACAACGTACCGTCCCCGACAACTTAAAAAAATCCAGTACTCACATATGCCTATGAAAAGTTGGCCCCATATAAGGTCGACGAAACCCTCTTAGCCGCTAGAGAGGAGAAGATTCTCAGAAGGATTTTCGATCCCATTTGCATGGAAGGAGAAGTTTTCATAATGAACAAACCTGGTTGAGATATTTTGCTCCAAACTAGGAATAAAAGACATTAGCTTCCAAAAAAATCGTTCTTGAGTTTAAGCCCTACATGTTTACTAGCCCAGCTATTTGTTTTTGTAAGTTCTTCAATGCATCAATGTATCTTACATAAAATCCTGAGAACGATCTTTCCAAATATCGTTCCTATGCGAGATCGTTTCAAATATCATTTCTATAATAACACAATTTCACCAGACAACCCAGTGCTTCAAGTCTTTTGGGCAGTACATGTGCACCAGAAGAGGCCTAGTAAAGCCAAATTGAAGAGATATGATGGTGTTGATGCCGCCGCCATAAAGGCTGAAATAAATAAATGGATAACGATGGCTATTAACCATCAGCGTATTAAAGGTTTTCTACAAGCAAGGCAGAGCAGAGGATTATGGCGGATTCCACATTAATGAATATAAAAACATTATTTACACAATTTACACGCGTAACCGTCATAAAAGGACTTTTAATTAATTGGATACTAACTGATTCGCTAGGAACAAATTTATATTTTGTGTTTTATTTATTGCTCAAGTAGAACGTCCAGGCCGTATAGCTAAATATATTATGATTAATACGTCTAAATTTCCATTCTCTCCTATTTTTAAGACAATTTTGTTCAACATACTGGTAGGTTTTGAGAGTTAAGCTACTAGGAAGAACATTGTGTAAGCCTGAAAGAGCAACAAACCACCTACAAAAGAGACAGGGTGTGTAAAAGGATTTTGAAAGTAAAACGAAACCAAAGTGTCCTCTTTGTAAGTGAAAAGGATTCCCAATGTAAACTGAAGAGAAGGTACATATCACGGGATTAGCGTAGTGCAAAATCTCTCCACAACCCAAGAGCCGTCCACGGTTGGGGACACGACCAGGCACAAAAATCCATCCTTCAAAGTTGAGTGACTTTCCGACAGTCTCATGAATGATGCATAAGTTATCTGCGGCATCATTGTTGGGCCGTGTTTGCATCTAGTTGGGCGAAGTCCCCACAGCAACCGGTGCTTGGGAAAGCAGTTTTACTTGAACAAACAAAGTGCATGTGCATTAGAGACTGTCTATGAGTTTTTGTATTTAAAAAACAAATGATGGGAATTAAAAATTCTCACGACAAATGGCTGCTGCATGGTGTGATAACGGTCACCAACATCAAGATCTTGTTTGATGTACGCTAACACATCTTTTATGTGCTTTAACAACGTAAAACTGTACCCGCTAACAACAAGAACTGCTACTGTTTTGCTAACAAGAACTGCTTACCGTCTTTCTTTCTGGCGAGATTTAAAATGTTTTTCCCATAGCTTACAAATGAGATTAACAACCACCTACAAAGCAAAGTACGTGCGGAAAGTGTTAAACGTATAACAAAGTGTCACCACCATTACTCGATACGTCGTTTGACGTCGTTCCTTGATTTTCCGAACCGGATAAGAATTCCATTTTAAGCGATCGTTCGTAAACACTTCCCATCTTGTGCCATTAAAGTCAGCTGTGGTGTGTATGCACCGTGACCCCGTGGCATCCGGCTAAACGGTACTAGGATCATTGACTCTTGCAAGTTGCCATCCAAACGCAAGTATGCAGGAGTAAAGGTAGAAAAACAACAATCTCCACTCTCTCTTCAAGGATGGTTCCCACGTCCATGAATGACAAAGTGGGGACGACAACATTCCTTGGAAGCGAAGCACTGTTTGTGTCTGCGTCCAACTGCTTCGGATACTGTGCACAGCAAAAGTGACATTTTCCTTCGTGCCAAAGTATAAAGCATTCATTGTAGACATTGGATGTTTTCTGTTTATCGAAGCTGCTGCATTGGGTAAAGTAATACCTTAGATAGAACAGCTGGATGGCGTACAACAGGAAGTATATTTTACCGTTATAGCACCTTGAGCGATGGGGCGACACAGTGAGGAAACAATTTCCATATCACTTTTATTACATGTGTGTTTCATCATCTTATTATTGGACAACTTATACTCACTCTTCCATTTTACCTTTAACTGTAACTCTTTTATTTGTGTGTTCTAATCTTTGTGTTCTTTACGCAATATTAAATGTATGTATTGATAAACAATAGCTAATACTATAAAAACACAAAAGATTACCTACCCCCCATGCTTCAGCATTCATATGTTCAGTGTGACAGTGTTTAGTGAATGACTATGTTTAGCACAGCCTTCAGACTGCTCTGCCAAAATTCCTCCACGTAAATGTTTTTGGTACCTTGAAAAGATACGAATCGATTTTTCAACTGCATCACCATTCTGTTAGAAGATCATCATATCGATACATTTTCCCCTTTTTCCCTACTCCTGCTCAAGCATTTGAAGCAATTTGTCGGTGTTTCTGCTCCATTGCGGAAAGTTATGCTGGCCGTACATGCTAGGCTTTCGCGCAACGGCCATTGATAGATATGAAGCTCCATTTGCTATGCACGAGCAAACGTTGCTGTGACAGTTTGCCCACCGACAGGGCTCTCCCCGCATCTTGGGTACATTCTTGAGTGCATCCGTTTTGCATTTTGCAGCAAGCGCTCGGTCAAGTGTGAACACAAACGACTACTCTCGGGACACGCTCTCGGAGCTGCCTGTCCCAGGATAGTGCATCTAAACGACGCTGGGAAGCAGCATGCAAATGGTGCACACAGTGCGGGCAACGAAATAAAGGCTTTGAATCATGAATAATAAACCCTGCAACGGCACTACGGTATGCAGCTGCTCTGAGCGTTATCTCGTGGCAGAACATGCAGAGACCCAATGCAGGGTAATTTTTGTTTTGTTTTATTTCAAAATTCAAAGCGAATTCAAAAAACCCAACACGGGCGTGACATACTAAATAGAAAAATAACCCAAAAGGGGTCATCCTATACAGTTAGTCACGGGCAACAAAAAAACTCGGTGTCCACACAACTAACGAAGGACTTGTTAAGGAACCCCCTCGGCCCGATCAGGACATGCTCCCGGCTACCCGGAACTATGGCCCGGTTAACAGTAAGCAACAAAAGGCTAATTAACACGCCATTTTGGTGAAATATTAACCCTACCACGCTTACGGGAACGGCGTACGAACGGTTCCAAATGCAAACGTTGAAGCTTTGCGTTGCCTGTTTCACTGGAAGTCGTCTCGGGAGTAAATTAATTACACTTGAGACGGGAACGCTTGAACGACCTATTGAATATGCAAATTTATGCTGAGTTATCATCCGGTGCTGGTGATATGAACAGAATGCGATATTAGTGGAAGCGCCTGGTGTGTTGTCACTATACACTAAAAGTATGAATATACTTATTGGCCAAAAGTTACGGTTAGGAGGTTCTATGGAAATGGGTTCATATTACAAAGCTATAATGAAGGTAACGTGTGAAAAAAGGGGCGCTGAGATCATTTATTTCAGAAAAGACAATTTGACTCGTTTCAAACACTATATTGCATACATTAAGGCGATTTAGTAGAGAATTCGTATAATTCGTATTGGGAGGCATTAACTGTTGTACAAATGTCATTGAACAGCCTAAAGTCTCTATAAAACAAACAAACAACAACAACAAATGTCATTGAATTCGAAAAACGAAAAGTTTGTTCGAAGAAAAGATAATAAAATAATTGTTAGAAACTTGTTTTTGGAACTGTTTTTTTTACCAAGATCAAATCTCCAGAAGTCAGTTACCATGTGGCAGAAATTCAATCGTAACGCAATGGTAACTTTTCGCTTAAACCACAATAGATATAACTACGGCCCACGATAAGCGTGGTTAAGTCGTAGATTAAAATCCAATTTTCGAACACGGTTTGCGAATCCCGATAAGCTCAGCTGACAAGTCATAACCAACAGCCCATTCCTGTCGTCCGGAACACAATCTTTATGATCCCCCACCGAGCGGACTTTAAGGGTTAGGTCCCGAAGAACACTACCTCTCGTCGTCCGGATGAATTGATTTCCGAATGCAGTTTGCATTGAACAGCCCAACGAAGTGAACGTTTCTCGTCAACGTAGTGGTTACTGAGTGAAAGAAAATGGCATCTACGAGTACATTGACGCTGATAGTGGGTACTGTTGCGTTGCTTGCTGCAGCTGCTTCACTCGTTGATGGAGCCCATTTTCAGGGAATAATCGATTGGAGCCGTGTTAGACCTTTGGACGAATTTCCGCACATTGCGGCACGTGTAGATCAGCTGAAGAAAACGCAGCTTGATGGTGGGTTTGAAGGACCTTCGATGCGCATCGTCGGTGGATCGATTGCTACTGCTGGACAGATTCCTTACCAGGTAATTTGGGCATGAAGCACTTCGCTTCTCTGTTTCAAGATCACTTAAAATTTATTGTAACGGTTGAAACTGTAATTAAAGGTTGCGGTACTCTCGGACCTAGAATCCGGACAGGCGCTGTGTGGTGGTGTCTTGCTATCCAACAATTTCGTCTTAACGGCCGGTGTTTGTGTCGAGAATACTTCCGGTGGTGTGATCGTGCTCGGAGCACTCAATCTTCAGAATGAGGCAGAAGCGGGACAGGTTAGAATCACCTTCGCTGCCGGTGATGTTCGCCTGCACGAAGAATTCTTGGGTGTGATCTTCCGCAATAATATCGCTGTCATTCGCTTGTCCGAACCGGTCACATACAGCGATCGGATCCAACCGGTGCGTATTCCTGGAGCTACCGATAGCCGTACGTTTGCTGGCATGCTTGCAACGGTTAGTGGTTTCGGACGTACGTCTGACTCTAGCACGTCCTTCTCGGATGTGCTACGGTACGTGCGTAATCCCATCATGACCAATGCCGATTGCCACGATACGGCTTGGGGAGGGCTGATCGATGGACAAAAGATGTGTTTGCACTATATGGAAGCTCGGGCACCTTGCGATGGAGACGTCGGCGGCCCCATGACGGTGGAGGATGGTGGCAGTACCATGCTGGTCGGACTGTACTCCTTCGGATCTGTGCTGGGCTGTGAAACTGATTGGCCAGCCGTGTTCGTGCGTGTCACCTTCTATCGCCAATGGATCGTTGCTAATACGGATGTGACGCAGGCGGGATTGTAAAGGCATGCCAGGCTCGTGGCCACCGTGCATGCGTTGATGGTGCTGTGTATTAAACTGCCTTGAAAGTTACCGCGGCATATCACCGAGCGGCAGAGTGGTTTATTATTACACCGACAATAAACCAAGACACCTGGACAGGAGCAAGCTGGCCAATCATGGCTATAAACAACATAAAGGGTAACTGATAAGATAGAACATATGCAAGATGAAAGATAATGAATAAACTAACCAAACGATAGACGTGTTCGAACCGCACCAGTGAGATTGGATTTTAATCTTCGTAATTTCGTAACATTGCTCAATATTCGATTGGGAAAGAATCCCAAGGAAAAGGAAAACTCTGAATTTTTTAAAGATCATTTGAAATCGCTGACGAGTGAGTGCGGTTGTCATCCGATTCATTTACAGACGAAAATTACAAGATTTACTGAACGTCGATCAGTGTCATTTTTAATGTCGTGTATATCTTGCCGAAGAAATATTCTGTGTTCGCAGTTACCATGATTAATATTTAGGAGTTTTTGCTGGTTTTAATTTAATATCGCAACGTCGGTTTGGTATACATACAAATAGGATATAATAGAACAAAAACAACCCAACATAACGAAAATGAGAATCGCCAACATACGAACTGCGTCAATCATCATCATCCTTTTCCCAATTCGTTCACTTCACCGGTAATTCACACCAATGCGGTATCATCGTTTCCTGCTTACAATGCAATAATCCATAGGTTTGTCTGAACGGAACACTGATTTGGCTTTGGCTTGGCCGCTTTGGCGAGCGGATACATATTCGTTAGCATTTCTTCTCCTTTCGTACCAAAGAAACCTGCAAGCTTATGATGTGTTGCTTAAAGAAAAAAAACCCAAAGTACATTGAGGCACCAATGGCGGTGTGGTGGATTTGGCCTCTTGTTGACGGTTCTGTGACAGGCGCACAGTCTCATTTAATCTCACACGACAAGGTACGGTACGGGCTTCTGCTTTATCCTTCAAAATGGCCAACGTTATCTACTCAATATTTGTTGTGTACGGGATGCTGTAGCCTGTTTATGCTGTAGCTGCTGAAGCATAGCGATAAGCGCCAGATTTGTCCTCGGACGAGTCAGGGTCAGTTATGTGAATATCTTGCTTCATCGATTGTGTGCGTTGGAAATGTTTTTCTTTGGTAAACATCTTGCCGGATAGCGACATTCGCTCTGGGGCACCAAATACACCAAGTGGATATTCTTCTTACAGACCGCCAAACCACCTTACACTCTTACTCACCCAGAGCACTCCCAAACAAGTTCAAGCCAATGGAAGATGAAAAGGACAATTTCTAGCAAGCATCAAAACGAACAACGGTTGGTGGATCCTTTTATGGGAATTTAAGGACCCTTAGTCTGCAGGCCGAAAAGAAAGTGTGCTTGGCAATGATTTCTATCATATTTACCCTTGTTTTGATGGGTTTCTTCTTTCTTCCGCTTCGCCATCCCAATAGTCATTGCTCTGTGTGTGCTCATTCTTTACCATTCTGCTTTATTTATTTTCCGGTGCTGCTTTTACAGGCGTCGGGGCAGCAAAGTGGTTAGATCGCTAAATAAAGGGCGAAGGTGTATAACCGCAGCTCCGTAAGCAAAAAAAAAGCTTCTGGGGAAGCTAAATTTGATTTTATAAAACCGCATTACACGACGGGGATTTAAGATTCGTCAAAACCGAAAGAAAAATGTACTCACCGTACACCGATATGCCGGTGCTCCGGTAGGAGATGATGAATTTTTGATGATCAAGTTACAGAAACAAAAAAAAAAGAGCAAAAACCATAAATCCACCTCGTCCATACATCGTAACAACAATTTGATGAAGATGTATTATAAATTCGATCACATGATTGAACACGTCCGACGGATGTAAGACATTATCGGGTAAGCATATATGAAGCGTCCCCAGGTCCGGAACAAGAAAGTTCGCTTGTTTTCTGAAACAGAGGTTTCGTATTAATGATTCAACTTCAACCATTTTATAAATAGCATATTACGAGCATTTTGATTAGTTTCTTTTTTTTCTTACATCGTATCGTTACGCGGCCATTAAAAAATTGACATTGATTGGAATTGGTGAATGATGGAACGATCGCTTCGCTTAATTCAAAACACAGTTTGGCAACGCTCAGCAGTTCGTTTTGTTGTGTTTACGTATGATTAGCTTGAAATATTCCCATTCATTTCGTGTTGTTTGTTTTTGTGTAAGACATTTCCATTTTTCACCTTGATGTTTATTCGAACATTTTGCAGCCCCATAGTCTGCAATGTCGAATGTGTCTGGCACCGTACCATCCTTCGGTTCAGCGTTTCTAAACATTGGTACAAAATGTAGCAACACGTCGAGGAGTTCGTGGCCAATTTTTCATCTCTAGCAATGCTTTCATCTGCATTCCAGTAGAAGGAAAAAGAGAGTGTGTGAGAAAATACACAAAATATTCCCGAACAAAAAAACCAGAGATCTGTTTATGAAGAAATACATTTTTAATTTCAAACAGCACGTTCATTTCTTCCCATTCGATACATTTGACGAGGAATGGACGGTTGAAAATGTACGACAAAATTCAATATCCTTTGGCCACGCTGCTGTGTTGCCGTTCGATACCGGAAACGGAAAGGAAAAATTGACATCATTGAAAGAAGAAAAAAAATTGTGCTTCAGAAAACAAACCGAGCGAAGCATGACCACGAAGCTGAATGTTGCTGGTAGCATGCATTCCAGCAAACGAGCGTTCATCGATTTAAGAATACCATTGGAACGTGTGAAATATTTCCACACCTGCTCACAGCGCGAGGAAAAATGCTGAGCGCATCAGACACCTTATCTGCCGTCTGACCGTGGAGTTTTCCTCGCGAAAAGACCACACATACAAACATACACTGGCACGGAAATAAAAAGCTACCAGGCAAAAGCAAACTTCCCGGTACTCGAAAACCAATCGTTATAGATAAAAATAGATTCCTATTAGACCGGTCACCTTGCTTTCCGCCATCGCCGAGGTGTACCAAAGTGTTATCCAATACCGCTTCCAATGCACCATCATTTCTTTCGCCTGGACAACTACGCGCGGCCGGTATATGCCATTGGTAGAGTAGCTAATAACCTACCCGTGTCGGGCCAGTTTCAATGCCTCGGAAAGCAATTCTCCGCACCATTGGCATGCTTTTCGGATAGGATTGTGATTGAAGGGAGTAGAAAGTTTTGATTGTTTTTCTGCGATCCTATTTATCCTGCACCTCCGTGGCGTACTATGGCGACTTCGTGGGACCAGAAGCGGTAAACAACGTAGGCGGAAAACTTACTTTTGATGTTATTAATTTATATACCATTCCGATGTAATTAACGTGTGCAAACCGAATTACTGTCAAGAAACATAAATGAGTTTTGACGTTAAATAAATAAAGCAGAAAACTCGAAAGCTGAATATTAATAAAAAGGGAAATCGGATAAAATTTCAATCTTCCAAAAACTCAAATGTTATGGTTATTTACGTCTGGTAGCAATTAAGATAATAGATGGCATGAAAGTGAACAGGATAAATGACAAAACATTAACTATTTCATAATTCTCTTAGAATTGATGAAAAAACACTACTTTTTAAAAAGCAAAGCAGAAGTCCTATATAGGCTGAGATTCATTAGCAAGTAGTTATGTACTTCGTAGCTGTATTTGGACAATACCAGTATAACCAAAAATATACAAATCGTTCTTTATGTCATATTCTCCAGGTGTAAATGACCAGAGTGTACTGGCC
>KB663633.1:5508293-5520446 GCA_000349025.1 Anopheles minimus | reverse complement strand
GTAGACTTTTTTATTAGTAGACCATAAATTTCATAGATAATACATAACTTTCTGCAGCTAGACGGCTGGGCGTTCTTCATAAATTAAAAAATAAGCTACAATGACAATTAAATGGTAGGGAAAAGGGTTAACCCAACACTTCTAATCGCATACGTATATGTTTTGTAAATTAAAATGGAAAAAATATCTCAATTTTATTCTTAATTGCATAGAAAGGTAAATCCGAGCCTAATGCGGATTTTTCCCATAACCAGTACTGTTGCTCTTAAATTTCTTTAACAAAAATTAATATATTGGCGGCGACGAACGACAGAATTATCTGTCTAGTCATTTCGTTATCAAATCTAGACCGTTTACCCAACCATCCAACCCCAACACTTGGTTCGATTAACGAAGAGAATATAAAAAAAATCAACATCATGTATCAAACGATTGAATTTCAAATCTAGTTTATTTTAATAACTTGAAAATTCAGACACCTCTACCTTGTCTGCTGATTTCTCATTGTTCACACAAGAAACCCTATTGCGCTTGAAAGAGTTAAGGAAAAAGGGTTACTTCCAATTTTCATGTGTCAAAAGCACAAACACAAACAAAGGGATCCGGTAAACACGTGAAGCACACATTTGATTGAATTCGATTTTGACAGCGTCCTCGATCTCATGTCATCTTAACTGCTCGAGCCGCCCACGTACTACGGGACAAACGGATAAAAGGATAAAGGAAAAGCGATAGAGAGATTTATGTGGAGTAGGTGGTTGATGGTTCAATTGCTGAAACCTCAAACCAACCAAACCTATTCAACCGAACCGGTAATACCGTGAAGTGACACTCTATCAATGGATAAGTTCTTAACCACACGCCAAATTACGAGAAACGAATGTTTCTGGTTGATTTCGATTCTGTTCCAGCCCAGTTACCCGAAAGTGATGCGGAATGAAGGAGCCGAATATTGTTGAAACTAATTTCAATTCTAAGTGGTATATTCACTCGAGAAAATATTGGAAATATCCATCAAAGACGTTAAATAATAAATCTTGTTTAAACAATATGTAACAGAAAAAACACGGACAATACAAAACGAATACCATACCAACGGATTAAGCTATCAGCCACAGCCCGCTAAACCACCGACGAGTCTATCGAAACGAAACAGATGACCCGAATCAATCAAATTTCGTCTCAAAATGACTTTATACGAAACTGTGTCGGCGGAAGGATTGATGATGACGACTCGTTGTTTTGCTTGAGTGATTTGTCCATAATAAAATAAATATTGACTTTTGAGTAAGTTTCCCACTCCGCTGTTGAGGGAAAAACGTGTATAAACGATGCCGGGTGAAATCGATAGGTTACGTCAAAAATATATAATGAAACGATGTTTTACGATCGAAGATAGTTAAACGAGAGACTTGATATTTATGGCAAAATCAATAACACTTTTTGGAGTCGGTCGATATTAGTTGATTTTAATTACGAATTTCTTGACTCATATGGTGCGTTAACAATTTACTGAAACCCATAATGAAGAAGAATTCAAACGATCAACAGTAACGAGTACTCTGTATGCTAGAAAACAACAAGTACGATCTTTTTTAAGAAATTAACAATTTAATGATTAATTTTGCACTAAATATCTATGACTATTATGAGCAATATACAGAAATAGATGCCGCAAATTATCTAGTTTAGAGTGCTGTATCCTGATCTCGGTTATTGAAACCTAGGGGAACTGGGCAGATCTCGAGCAGTACCCTGGGAAGTTCTTAATGCTTAGAACAATAGCCATATGCGAAGGCTGTTGAAATCCTTCATAATATCATAATAAAATATATATATATCATAAAATAAGATGATAGTGTGGTACTATAGATGTTAAATCCGTCGATTTTTCCTGGAGGTATATTTCGATACCAAACCTTTCGGTAAAAAATAATTGTATTTTAAAATTATTCCAAAATAACTCCCGCTGATCAAACCCATGGCTAATACCCCTAGTATGAGCTATAGAACTAGAACCAAAAGATTGTGTTTTAGCAACTTAGCCAAAAAAATGTATTCCATAATAATTGCCAATCGCACAAGAACAAATAAAAGGAATTTCCGACTTCGGAGAACATTTCGTTATTCCACGCACAACAAAACACACAAACAATTTTCGCGAAGGATAGAAAGCTCCCAAAGCGTGTTACCACCAATCATAGCGAAAACAAAATTCTTGTTAAGAAAACAAAAACGTGAGATGATGGAAAAAGTCTAACTCCTGAAAGAAAAAAAAAGCTTCAATTGCTGTCTGGAATTTCACTCGAACTAAACAACCGCCAACAAGCGAAACGAGGCGATGGAAAGAAGTAAAACAAATCCGCCAACACCGCTCTGTCTATCTATCGGGTGGTGACAAACGAGAAAATGGTAAATCATTGCCATAAATTTGGATCCCATCTGTACCGTCGACGAGTAGGCAGAGCATCGTTGTTTTCATCGAGCGTGCGTCATCCACGGCAGAGGCAAACGTCGGGAAGTAATCGGGAAAATTACACCACCCACCAGGACGACTAAGCAATCAACCTAAGCTAAACTGTTCCCATTTCATGACTTTGTTTTCAGCAATCGCGACAAGGAAACCCGTCAAATGCAATAAGGGTGCGAAAAGAAATTTACCACGCGTAATTCTGTCGCTACTAGTCATCTCTCTTCGCACAGGGTGATTTTTAGGTGAAAAACTAATCTAAAAAACAGATATATTTAATTCCGGGCCATTGTTCGAACGATTGGGTGTGGTATCAACATTTCACAAATAGTTAACCGTCTGTAAAATTAGGACTTTCCCATTTCACGCTGTAATTTGCCTTTGTGAATTGAAGCACTTTTCATCGCGTGGAGCTTTTGTAAATAAAGTAGGGATCCATCTCCTAAGGCAACCGTTGCCACTAGGCCAGACATAAGCACCGGTTAATCGCATAGACTTGTCTGCCAAGGAAGTGCTTTTCATCTTAGCCTCGAGAGGCCACGATACGATCGAGTCTTGCCAATCGGCTTCTGCTCAAGAGCTTAATGCTCCACGCAAAGACGTCAAGTGTGTTCTTCCAAGGCTAGCCACAAGCATCACGTCCGCGCGCTCAGCATCACATTAATGCTTTCTTCTGCTTTACAAACTCTCACTCTCTATCTTTTCTCTCGTGTACGTTTATTTACCCTATTTTTCCGTCTCATTTTCGTGGTCGGTTTTGTTGCAACAACGTTGTACCTTTTCGCCAGAGCTACCCAGGGCGATTGTTAATTTTTTCCTTTACTTTTTGACTACACAGTTTACCACGAGTGAGCTTTGCCAAACGGTGAGACAAATTACCATATAACTGCCACAACGAACGGTGGCGAAGCAATGGGTTGCCCGAGGCGGTGTGTGAAAAGCGTAGTAGAATGGGCACTATTTTTAGGACGCTCGTAACACTTTTCCGCAAACTCCGGGCACGCTGACAGAGTGATTAAAACGATCCTCGTACCACGCTTGGGGCCAACGGGGCTTTACAGTTTGTATCGATTTTTGCTCCTTCCTGGGCGTTCGGTTGGATGATTTGGTGCCTGCCATTGGCACATAGTTGCCGAGATTTACCCGTCACATACAAACGGGCGGTAAACAAATGAGGGAATAGTATAGAGATCGTCAGGGACTCAGTTGCTCTGTTGTTGACTCTGCGGTCATCTACATCCAAACGGTACGGCAGCCACACAGAAACGACTTATTTGCGCAGAAATGAAACATTCAAATCAAAATGTTATTGGCGAGAATTAGACAACTTTCGGAAGACATTTTGCAACCCAATCAATAAGCATACATTTAAATAGACATTATTTAAACAGAGATTAATTTGAATGGAATTATAATATTATTATAATTGAATAATAACATCTTGAAAAAATATTTGTAAAACAAATATTACTAATATGCATTGTACGATGACATAAACCATTTAATTATGATAATATAAATTTGTAAATGTATGAGCTTGAATTCTGTTGAATTCCAAGCAATAAAAGTCACCAACAAATTTGCCGAAATAATCCACTACCGGACTGATTCGCTACTGAATGTCACGTGGTTAGACGAACTCCAATACGCTGGACTGACTGTTGCGCTTCGGCTAAATAAAGTAAAAGAAAATCAGAAATGACAACACCAACACCTCTTGAGTTTGTAGTGCAAGAAAGGAAAAACTATCTGGCGATTTTGGAATTAAGGTAATGTATGGATGCTCAATATTCTTTTTAAATTCATTTAGAGAAATATTCAAGTAAGGAACGCCTTTTGAGTGTACTGCTCAGATCAAAAGACATTTATTGACTCCAAACGTTTGAAGTTCCCCGCCAATATGATTCCTCTGTAATATGAAACATAATCAAGTTTTGTTTTTTTTTTTTCACCGAAAAAGTAAGTTTGTTCGATTGCTGCTTCGAAGATATCTTGTGAAACCCAACTGCGCACGAATGAAGCTTGATGAGAAGATGTGGTACTTGCTATCCCTTTTCTAGATCTTCGCAATATTTGACAAATACGTCTCTTTACTGTCTAACAAGTTGGCCTTCGGTAACAAGACCATATGTATCAAAATGATATTCATTTTTAATGTTGGTAATGAATTCCAGAACCAAGCTTGTGCGGTGATAAGAGTTCCACAATCAAATATGAATTTCTATAACGAAATACTGAATAAATCCTCCGATATTGGACACTGGCTCTGGAAGCTTTTGACAATTATGATAGGACTTGTAAATATTTCGACCACTGTAACAATTAAACAGTGGATGCTATTATTTGTTTGTTGAGAAATGAAATATTATCTCCCTCAAATTATTACAAAATTATTACTAACACATTTGTTGTATTTGAATACATTGCAATCGCGTTTAAGCAGATTTAAGCTATGGAAAACCACCCGAACTGCCAATTGTAATTTATTGTACAAATAATAGCCTCTTTTCCTATGTTGCGCTGCTCAACCTAATGGTTGAGAGAAGTAAAATAAACACGTGTACGTTGTAAAGGTCTGGTATGCATAATGAATTACACTGTATTTCCCATTCCTTTCACATGACACGATGTATTGCTAAAATTAATGTCGCCTTGGAATATAATTCCAGGCAATTCTAATGTGGAAAAAGTAAAGTTTCACATAAAAAGCAAACCGGAAAGACGCACAGCATACACAGCGTGGCAAAGCTCCTTTTTTCTCCCTCCTCATAAATCAATTGATCTGGGGGCTATGTCCTACGCAAAACTTTCTGCGTACAACCATGTGGACGGTAAAGTCAGACAGCAGTGCCGCTACGAGGAACTTACACAGTACGGAAACATCAGCAATAAAAATTACCAAAAGTGGGTAGAAAGTTTTGGGATACCCTACTCTTTCTTGAAGGATAGCCACGAGGTCATAACCTAACATCAGTATGCTTCCTGTTGGACTACATATTCTAGGCAACAATCAGCGGGATTGTGTTTACAGAGTTACGACAATTTACGTAACTGGTTTGTGATAGAATGGATGAATAATTGGGTATCTTGATTTTGAAGATGCTATAGAATACAACATCATAATTTTGAATTGTAAATTGATTTATGTCTTAACTATTTCTATATTAAAAAAACAGCTTCAGAATTATTAGGACACAATATAAGAAGCTAATTAAAGATAGCCGAACACAGTATTCACGCTTTGCGAAACTTCATTAGATGTTTGTCTTTGTTCCAATCGATAGCAAAATGTTTAGTTTATCGCATCTTCACCATCAGTGCGTCGTAATACTTCAGTTCACATTTTAGTACGCTCGTCTTGTGCATCAGGAACGCAATGACATCACGGCTTTTCAAAGATCATTTGTGCTGTCTCTAGATAATATATTTTTATTCCAACCCAGCAGGGAACTACAAAAATACTGCACACAGAAATACATTTCTGACCGGAACCATCGTTCTACAAAAGAATACCGGAAGCATACCCCCATGGAGCTGGTAAATTTGTATCCATTCATCTTGATACGTTCGTAGCCATCTACGGCCATCAAAGTAAGACACCTGGGGGAAAAATGTAGCACCGTACAGCTTTGGAGAGTCTTTAGATTCGGTGACGCGCGTCCATGTCCAAAAGTTGAGTGTTTAGTCGTCTGGGAAATCCTAAAGAGTGAGTCTTTTACCTTCATTGCAGATATACATATGTCCGGGAGGTAGCGTCAAATTTATTTCCCACTGCTCCCCAAACTTCACAAAGTCACCGGAGGTTCCGGCTCTGGAAACCTTCGCCCGTTGCAGAACGGTTATACTGCCGGAAGTTCGTGCTGTAACTGCGAAGTCCTTGCACTTGGCTATGCGGATGTGGCCTGCGGTTGTGGCATGCCGGTGGAACTCGCACGCAATCTACCCCGATGGCTATGGTCATGTGCAGGTGCGTGCATACCGACGTCTGTCACTATCTGTCAGTCAGCAGCAACGCGAATCCTTTCTGGGCCAACTGTTTGCACCGTATGTGAAAACGCAACATACATACAACAGAAAGCCAATTCATGAGGATACACCCTGCGAGGTGGAAAATGTTCAACTAATGATATTTATTCTGCACCCTCTCCACTGTAACGGTAGTGGATCCGGAAAGTTCAGACAGTATGACCTAGGAAGCGAGTAGAAAGATAGATGAGGCTCTACATGTTTTTTTGTCCTTTCTGTACTTTAACCGAATGGAACCAGGAAACCGACCAGACAATGCAATGCGCACCATGCATATGCATGCGCATGGATTGCCCAGTGGGAGAATGGTGGAATACTGTCCCTACGTTTTTATTCCTTGCTTCAGGCATGGATGGTAATGGGAATCAGAGAGGAGTGATGGGGCGAGACAAAATACTGCGACACAGAGCAGCGAATGTTGAAAAAGCGTGTGGGAAGGAACTCACAAAAAAAGTCCCGTTCCGTTCGTTTCTTGGGGTCTGTCTGTGTTTTATATCCCACATTTCATCATAACTCCTTGTTTTTTTTGTAGGTCGTGCGCCATATTCTCACGCCGCACGGAGTAGATCCAATTTTCCATCCTTGCATTCATGCAGCAACGCCGTCGACAACCCCGCGGGAAGAGGTGTGGATGCCCTGTGTAATTTACCGACTCCTCTTGATGGAAGGCTCACACTCAAGGGAAGCTCAACTGTACGTAGTGTTGGCCGCGAACCTACCCTAAAGCGTTTCCTTTGGGGAGCACATGCAGCTAACGAAAACAAAAAACAATAACGGTGGCAAAGCTAAAATAAATAAAATTGACAATTCAACGGCTATGGAAGGTGGGTGTGGGTCGAGGTGCGAGACAAATTGGAACGGAATGTCCTAAAGCCTTTCTGTTCCTTTTTTGTGTCCTCTTTTTTTGCTCCATTTCATTCCTACACCTGCCCCGTACACGTGCCGGGGGCGCATCTTCTGTCGTAAAAAGTGGCATTGTTGCTGTGTCATTTACATTTCGTATTTTAATCCTGTTGGTTGCGTTGGCCTTTACATTTTTGTATTTTGGTGTGTACGTGCCATATCACAGACAGCTCATAACCGAACCGTCCAAAAACCGTCCATCACGCATCACTAATTGCGCTACGTGGAATGTGCGACTAGCGGATTTCTTTTCCGTCGGACTACGAATGGGGAAAGAACACGTAGAATATCAAACATTACACAAGAATTATAAATGTAAAACAGTCATTAAGTTGTTGTTTTAGGGAATTGAAACTTATTTTTCATATCATTTACATTTATTAGTAACCACTTTCATAGTTCTATTCATATCACCTTATCACATTTCTCGAAAATCTCAGGGCATTTGCTACCATCTGAGGTCTGAACGAAGAGGATGTGCTAGCTTATGTACTCTACAACAAAATACTAGAAGAGGCCAACCACGGCCCGGAGATCATCTTCTATAAGACGTAGACAACATTAGTTTACGTCTCTCTTGCGTATTGGTCCTCCAACACTCCTACCAGAGGATCGAGCAAGAGGCTGAAAAATTGCAGCAAGAGGCAGGTTGATCGAGCAAGAGGCAGGTTGGAGATTAACGAGGAAAATACCAAAAAGATGGTGGCACAAATCCTGTCCTACAAAGAGTAAAGTGATCACACTTTTGAATTCGTCCAAAACTTCATCTACCTTGAGTCAAAGGTCAGCACCGACAATAACATAGATGTTGAGATACACGCTAGGGTGCTGGCCGCCAACTGGCCTGTCTGTAGTCTGAGGAAACTTCGGTCGAAGCTGGGATTCTATAGAACTAATGTAGCCTCACATACGCCTCTGAGACTTAGACTTTGTCCAAAGCTGGCTGAACCCTCTTAGCCACGATCGAGAGGAAAATTTTCAGAAGAATTTTTGGACCCGTATGTATGAACGGACAATGGAGGAACCGCTACAATGACGTGCTCTACGAGTTGTACGACGACCTCAATATCGTACAACGAATTATACTCGCCAAGATCCAATCCAGTGGGCTGGTCATGTCATGAGAATGGCACAGGACGACCCTGCCTGTATAGTCGGTTTAGGCCGCCAACATGGAAAGAAGAGGAGTAGTAGGCTCAAACTGAGGTGGAGCGATGGCATTGACGCGTCATGAAAGTTAAGATATTGTATTGATAGACGAAGGCGTTCGACCGTGGGTGTGGGGTATTTTAATGGGAACCCGATGGCGAAGAATGTTTCTGTTATGAAACTTTTTTCTTACATTTATACTTCTTTTCTACGAGTATGATTGGCAGTAGCCAATACAGTTTCTATTATTGATAAAATCAGCTCCATAGCAATGAATATCGAATTTTGGGCTCGGTTCTATGGAATTTTACATATTCGCACTATTATTAGAAAAGTGTTTAAATGCATTCAAAATTAATTCACTGCAAGCCGAACTCTGATTTATGTTCTTTAAATATGTTAAGAATAAACCATAATATTGTACGGGATTAAATAACAAATCTATTCGAAAAACTATGTTCTTTTATGCATATACATTCTAATATACATACCCTATTGTCAAATGTAACCCGACAAAGGCAGCAGTATAAATCAGAATACATTTGAATAATTTATAACGTAGATATTTCGCTACGTATGTAAACCCTTACGAGCAATATAAAGAGGCACGTATATTCTCACGGGAACTGGAAAATTGCAATATTTTCGGTTGGGATGACGGAATGGAACATTTCGGTTGACCTGACACAACACGCTTTTGTCATATGCATTAATAATCGACCGGAAGAGATAGTGTGTACAAGATGTATCCAATCAGCCCTACGCCATACAGCAACCCGAATTAATATTTAGTTCGATCCAATATTTGTCTTTGGTGTCACAGACTGTTTACCGAATGGATTGTGCTACCGCTGGTGGTCACATTTGGATGGAAAGCTATACACACTGAACAGGTATGGTCGTAATTGTGATTTCACAACTACTAACCATCCAAAATCCCTCCCGAATGCGAACATAATGTGTACCAATTTTTACCATTGCACCTTCTCTCCCGGTTTCATGCATTATCGCCATTGCATTGTTTGAGCATGCGGCCATAATTGAGTACCACACCATGCGGCAGGATTGGTAAAAGAATCAACCGGCCAGCATGTAACAAGTAGCGGGAGAGATTAAAAAAAAAATTTTGGAAATAAATAGAGCTTCGGTACCTCGGAGTGACATCCTGTAATAAGCTTGCAAACGAACCTCGTATCGACCCTGTCCGAATTTTCCAAAAGGACCGAAATATTGCTTCAACATGGCTCTCTAATTTTTTGCCCCTCTCGAAATGCTCCAATGTGTGTTCTCCGGCTTCGAAATAGCAGCAATTGGATTATCATCGCCATTTCAGGCCCCGCGTAGAAAAACGGAAGGCGGGGAAGGTCATTTATCGATTGGAAAATTCGAAACAGACAGCCGATGGTACTAAACACGGAAACAAAAACCAACCGAGAGTCTGAGGGAAACATATGTTTGGCCATCGTAAACGACCGACACTAGTGTTGGTTTACCGATTTCGAACATCATTCAGAGGTGGGCTGAAATTTATGACGGGCGAGGTTTATCACACACAATCTCCCACTATGCCCTAATTCGGGACAGATAACGAAGTTGAAATTGTCTGTCACTGCTGTAATCAACGGCAATGAAACAGGCAATTGCATCATGTCACAATAAATGCTATTTGCACTTCGATTATCCATTATGCAACGATCAATTTGCATTAACAAATACACTTAAAGTTGTTTTTTTCTATCGCAATGTAAACTAAAATATTGTACGTATGTTCAATCGTTTCCATCCATTCAGCGAAATCCATCCTTCCATATGTTTTTAGCATTTATTTATCGTTTTTATGAAAAAAAAACTTTCTCAAAGATAAACAACGTTCAAGTACAAACCCTGACATTCAATATCCTTTGATATACCGATTAGAGTTCAATGAACGTTCGCAACCATATGTTGCATCATACGCTTCAACCCAACATAACAACATTTCTTTCTTCCTCGACTATGACTCCATAGGCTTAAAATACACTGTTCGAACTGTATGTTTGAATTGCGTCATGACATGTTCTTCTACCGCACTAACTAGAGCAGTTGAAGACTTTAAACAGACCGGTTAGCGCAACAACAAATGTGTTTGTACCTTTCCGGTGTCATAGAATATGAGAAACCGAAGGGTGTAAAAACAGAGCATGTCTTCTGTTTGGCGTTGGAAAACCCAAACAAATGCTGTCTTTCTCGCATGGCAAGGTTCTCAAGCTCACCGTTTGACTGCGTAAGAAAAAATCCATGGTTCGATCGACTAACGACCACACATTAAGAACTGTATGGCGCCGAAGAAAAAGAAACGTACGAACGGTCGAGATGTTTGGTAACAACCAAACAGCGGTATCCGCTATGCGACATAAACAGCACCATCGGTATGAAAAACATATCTTCCAGCATCATGCACCAGCGCCGTCGATAAAAACGAAATGTGTCGATCGCCGTGAATGATGGGCATCGAAACAGGTTGCCCCGCGGACCGACCAACCAACCAACCTGGCACGATCCATCTGCACCAAATGCATCAGGGTTCACTTTGAATCTAGAGCAGGCTTTCTTATACAGAACATGGAGAGGCGAGCGTAGAGAAATTTTCAATTTACGAGCAGACTTTTATTACCTTTTATTCGAATGGCGCACATGGGAGGATTAAGGAACTCGTCCAACATGTGATGACAATTTTCCACATCAATATCAACGATAAAATGCCTATGCATGACGGTACGAACGGTAGTGTGTATGTATGATTAGGTGTTTGCAAACGTTTCCACAAATTGCACAAATCACTGCAGATATATTTATGTCCGTCGTCAACCGTGCTATTATTTTTCAATTTATTTTGTGCCCTGTCCTGAGAGAGTCATATTGTGTCTGAAACAAAAATAGATAATTTGTATTGCTATTTATTTAGTAGTATCAAACAAATACTTTTTGAAACTCAAAGTCTATGATGATTCTGATGATATCCAACACTAAACCCTAAATTAAATTCAGATGGTCGAATTATCTTTTGAAATGTTGTTATTTCTAACTAAGGGAATAGATTTTTGTTTTAAAATTCTGCACATAGATAAGATGTACTTCCGAACTGTTTTCTAACTGGTTTCCTTACAAAGCCCCTTATACACGCGCGTGTCTCTATTCAATGCAGTTTCATCCTATTGCTTTTCTTACCTTACTCTTCTTAGCTTACTAGGCTTGTACGTATGACAATGACCAACATCACATGCCAGGTGAAGGTGGATGGAAAACTCTCCCTTTGCTACCACCAAGGGTCTGCGCCAGGGGAGACGGGCTTGCTTGCCTCCTATTCAATCTGGCGCTAGAGAGGGCCATCCGAGACTTGGAGGTGGAAACTTCGGGGACCATCTTCTACAAGTCACTCCAGATCTTGGCATACGCTGATGACATAGAGATCATTGGTTTGAGGCTCTGTATGTAGCAGATGCATACCAAAGGATCGAGCATGCGGCACTAAACCTCGGGTTGGAGATCAACGAGGCAAAAACCAAAATGATGGTGGCACCACCAGCGGCCCTGCTAACAAACACTGATTTACGCAGGGGTGATGC
>KB663633.1:5461173-5507282 GCA_000349025.1 Anopheles minimus | reverse complement strand
AAGAGCTTAATGTATCTGCAGGATTTTTTTAAGTTCCTCAAAGTTCAAATGCTCATTTAGTAGTTTGGTAATTATTTTGAATTCAAACATAAAAAAAGATGAATTTTTCATCATGTGACAAACATTTTTATGAATAAAAAACCCATCATTTACTCATCTACCTACACGTACGATGGTTGTAAAAAGTGGGCAAGTTGAAAATTTAGGCCAACATCATTTTATTATCAGCCGATAGTACATCATCAGGGCTTGCTCGAAGTTCATTCGATTTATGATACACTGCATAGCACGCCTCTGTGAACTCCGGGTACTTCCGTTACCTATTATAACTGTCGTCCAACGGACGTTAGGCTTAAAGGTTAAAACTAAAGCGCAAAGAAGACCGTGGAAAATATCCCTCGCCCGACACCGAGCATCACTTCTTCCAACAACTCACCTCTATCGAAACGACCATCGAGAGTATATGTAATAACAATTAGCACTTCCGTCAGTCTGTGGGTGCAATGTTGTGGAGGTTTTTTATGGCACTCCCGCCATGCCTTGGCCCTGTTCTTTTTTGGCACCGGACGAGCAAAGTTGCAACAGTATCAGGGATGTGTTTGAAAGCACGAATCGAGCACACCAGTGCGATGCTTTCCGGTATGTGCCGCCTTCGGACGTTTGCACCGTCCGTTAGGACATTTTGGTAAGGGTTTTTCGCGAAATATTAAGGACCCAATTTCGCGAGTAAGCCGATTGGACGCACTGTTTGGCTCCATCAAAGTTTAGCACCTATTTAAAGGGATTTATTACGGAGCTTCAAATGGTGTCGCTTCTATAGTGAAAGCTTATTAACTCGTCTTTGAGTCTAACAGGTGAAAATCTTTATCGAATTACCTACATATTGATTTATTTTTGGTGCCAAAGAAGGACTGAACCATTTAGAATAACTGATATAGTTTGTTAGTTTGAAATCAAATAACAATCCCACCCTCGGTGCTTGCTCCCTAAAATGATTGGCTTGAAGCTGATCGATGAATCTACCGGAACGCTTAAATTTGATTGGCTATAAAATCAAATCAAATTCCCCATCAAATAAGCTACTCATCCGAGCGCACCTGGTACATTCCCTTTGATGTATGGATGGTTTAAATTAGCAATCGTAACTCAAACGGAACAACCATTGTCGTGTTGCATAACATTATTAATTTCTTTCGATGGTAAATCCGGCTTGCCGGAAACGAACGCACCCCCGTCACATGGCTCGTGTGCTTAACGTAAATCCCATGCAACCTTAATAAATATTGATACCATTACGTAGGCTTGGTGGCTTTACCAAGTGCATGTTGTGGTGCATGCCAACACGAAACCTGTATCGATCTTGGACATTCAAAATGACAAATTGAATTGTAGTGTGAAAAAAGTTGGCTTACAGGAAAAAAAATACAACCTGCATCGCGTGCGCGTATAAACCGGTTCGTGATGTTGGAACCAATAGTTTATTCAAGGGTGTTAATTTTCCAATAGAATAGTGGAGTGGTATTCTGCAGGCTACAATCAATAGGTATAAATTAACGCAAATACTAACTGTCCGCAGCTTCCGACACGACGGTCAGGAGAGCAAACCGTATCGTTTGTCCATTGTAGCTACATGACCTTAGGACGCTTTCAACCACGTCTTGCTAATTGGTTTAGCGAAGAATCAACTATAAAGCTTTCAATTATCGCCTCACATCTCAGTCGTCGCTTTAGTGTTTTTCTGATACGATTCGCTTTAATTAAGCAATGCCATTCGACCCACGAGACAACGTATACGGCCTAAACGATCGCATTAAAAATCTCATGATGGAAAAGTAGGATAAAATGTAATCTGCTACTTTGTAGAAGTAAACGTCACACGCTCCCTCAACGCGAAAGTGCCGATAGGGAATCCATCCCCTTTAATCGCTTTATCATCTTCTGCTTCCGTGGGACATATTTTCTCTACCCATATTTAAAGAGCCTTCCTGTGGCTTTCCGGTCCTGTTTCCTTTACCGCTCGGACTTCTTTTCCCCGTACTAATGATCTACGGAATGCACCACATCAAGTAGACCATCATCATCCCTCCCTTTCCTGCCATCCTATTGTTGGGAGCCTACGAGTGTACAAAATTAAGTTATGCTGTCGCCGTGATTCAGCGAGACCAGCGGACGGGCTGGGGCAAACGGAGCGTACTAGGGGAAGGACAGTGATTAATAAATCGTTTCCTCATTTTGCCAGCCACTCTGCCGATGCGGGAAGATACGGTGAATACAATGGAACGATGCAGTTACACCCTCCAACAGTGGATAGTGGGGTAGAGCACGTAATTGATTCACCTTCTCCGCTCCGGGGATCACCACTTCGACCGATATCTTGGGACGAGGATGATCCACATTTCATCGTTCAGCAGACGGTCAATTCCCCAAACGGGGAGGAAGGTTAACCGTAGCTAACCAGGAAAAATGTGAGAAATTTCTAGGAAAAACGTGCCGTTTCGTTAATCTTCGCTACAAATGACACCCACGTCTGGTCCATACGTTTCCGGCAGCGGTTACGATTTATTGGTAGCCAGCACGTTGGACGCATAAATTGTGAGCTTTTTGGGTAGGATAAGATGTTTTCATTAAAGCTTCCATGGCTGATGCAACAAGAGCGACAGTCACTCTGCAAAGGTCTTCAAAACCAAATAAACTCGGCCTTGCAAAATCTTCTTTGATGTTATCGTACGCACCTACGGTTAACAATGTAAGATAAGAAAAAAGTCTAAAGTTTATCCATTTTTTTCGTGCTGCGGTAATAAACGAAGACGTGACAGGACAGTATTCGGAACGAGAAAAGCTCCAGCAACCGGTTGACCAAAAACTAATCAAATATCTGTTACAAGGATTTTTCTCCATTTTTTCTACTTTCGTTGGTCGGCGGGGAAAAGGGGAACAGATTGCGGCCCAGACCTTCTTCCGTGCCGAACGCGTCTGACCTTCGTCGACCCCGCGCTGTGTGTTATCGGGCGTTTGTTTGGTCTCCAATCTCGTTTTCAGAAGCACCAGAACACAAAACAACAGCTTAGCGGTGGGGAGCGTACAAGCGATAACCAACCCCACTGTTGACGCAACACACGCAGCACAAACTATGACAATTTTCGGTTCATCATTTTATATTTGACCTCGTCGGTCTGGGAAAAGAGTTTACTCACGTCGAAGCGGTTCTGGTACGGCGCGTAATAATCGGTGACGGCAGCTGCAGATGCGACGGGCTCGAGGGAATGCTGGACACCGGTGGTGGTGGTACCGGCGTCTTGGTCGGTGTAATCATGCCGGTTGCCGGTTTGTCATCGGCCGTAATCTGAATACTGCTGGACATGATGGATGGATGGATGAGATGCTGTAAGCTCCCGGTATTGAGGTTTTTCCTGCCTTTGTCCGGCGTTAACGCAGTAAGCTGATTTTCTCGTGAATGCGTGTCTAACTGCTACACTCTCTTCACGATGGTTGACGCACACTTTTATTCACTTTTCACCACAAACCGAACGGGAACAATGGAGAAACTTGTGCACCAAAATACAGGTAGCTCTTTAATGCGTGCTTCTCGTGCTGTGTTAAAAGAAGCAAGATGGTGACCACCAGATTATCACACGGTATTGCAGCACACGGATGAACAATTGTCGCACACCTTGATACGCGTCGTCTAACGAGGAAACAGCTCGAATATACAACGCACAACGCGGACTCGTGACGGGTGAACTGTGCTCAACAACTTTCCGAACGCAACTGAAACCCCCTATGCTTTCGTGCGCTGGTCACGGCGGCGATACGTTGAGTTCGTTCGTGCGTGCGTCGAAGCACGCGTACACTGTTTGATGTTGTCCAATGCAAGCCAACGCGGTGAAGAATACTTAAAATATTCAATGCACCTACAAAGCTCAGCGGAACAATTGTGATAAATTGTGAGCGCGTTCAGTACAGGAATTTTAAAATAAAGCTCATTTTTATCAACTTTTTACCATTGTACGAGACTGTCAAACTCGCTGTCAAGTGTGTGTTCGATTTGACAGTTGGTATAGTTTGAACATTATTTGAACAATCTCAAAATAGATAAAATATGAACACCACAATCTTTCAACTTCATTTTACTAAAACGATAAGAGAAAGGCAACATTTTATGAAAATATCGAACCAAATTAAATGAAAACTTCTTCTGTCTTTTCGCTAGTCACACGCTAGCGGTCTAAAACGATAGCGTGGATGCCACGTTCAAATTGACCAAATAAATGTATTCGAAAGCACCTAAAAATAGATTATTGCTACCAATTACGCTAATATAACTCACACTAAACGATCTGTTTATCAGCATGTACAATCTGATAGAAGGCAAAACTTTAAAATGCAAAAATTAAAAAGGTTCCAATGAATTTCACGAATCACCCTGCACACGCACAGAAGTCAACAAAAAAAAAGAAAAGAACGAATTCGTTATTTTGCCTCGCAAATAGCAGCTGTCATCTCCTTTGTTTACGCTTTTTTCATTAGGCGGTTGTGTGCGTACCAGTGCGTCCATTGCATTTAACTATTAACAAATGAAGCTCTAGCAAAAGGAAGCCACCAGATATGGAGGAATCAAACGATGGATTGTCCGAAGAAGCGGATGAGGGAAGCAATGCTGGATCTACGCATTCACCTTCTTCTACCGATTATGACGAAGAAGCGAACGAGGACAATAACGACGATAGCTTGAACGATATGTTTTTCCCACGACCAATCAACGTGCTTGATAATCCGGTGGTACATATGGAAATCGAGCTAGCACGCGTTCAGCAGGGTATGCTGTCGCCGGTAATACTGCTGAACAATGTAAACAACGTGCCAGAAGTGCAAGCCACGATCGAGATCAGAACGGATGGAGGCAACGATGAGGAAGACGCGGAATTGATCCCGCTAGGATCTAATCCAAGCGCCGAGTCGGATCGACAACCAACGAACAATGTTCCGGAAGCACAAGCCACTATCGAGATCAGAACGGAAGGCAGCAATGGTGGCGAAGACACGGAACCAATTCCTCTCGGATCATCGCCGAATGTCGATGCGGATCGACGCACAACAAACAACGTCCCGGCAGTGGTAGAAGCTCCGCTCGGAAATAACCTCAACGAAGACAACGATGACGAAGAAATTGTATCATTTGCGCTGGGATCAAATTCGCGCCCGGGTTCGGACCGTCAATCATCGGATCTTAGCATGGACCAGCCTGTGGTCCTTTCAGACAGTTCACCAAACCGTTCCGGAGAAATGTTTACACCGCGGCGAAGTTAGTTGAACGGGAAAGAGTTCTAACGGACCCTGTTAATTAACTTCAATTGTTTACTTACAGAAAAGCGGAAAAGAGCTGCCTCGCCGATAAAAGTTGCTAGTGCATCCATCCACAAGAAGGAAGACGACGAAGAAGGGCTGCTCTGTTCGATTTGTCTAGATGAATGGACGTTGACGGGCGAACACCGGGTAGTGTCGCTCAAGTGTGGCCATCTCTTCGGTATGTCCTGTATCAAGCGCTGGATGCAAGACAAACCGGCCATTAATCGTAGCTGTGCAACGTGTAAGGCCCGTGCTACCATGCGTGACATCCGCTTTATCTATGCGCGCTGTGTTAAGGCGGTGGACAATACGCGCGAGGAAGAACTAATGCAGGAGCTAAGCCGCGAGAAGCTGAAGGTGATTGATCTGAACGTGAAGCTGCACATAGCGAATGTGGAAATTGCACACCAACGGCAAATGATCGACTCAATGAAGCTGAAGTTTGATGCAATCAGCCGAGGAGTGGATCCGTTCAGTGATAAAAAGCCAGAATCATCTGCAGATCGTCGAATTAGCTACAAACTGTTCCTGGAGAAGAACATGGAGATAACGCGTGAACCGGGTTGTCGGGCGTTAGCGTACTCGGCCAAGCACCAGATGCTGCTCATTTCACAAAAGTCCACTCAGCCACTGTTTCCGGGTTACTCCATCCGGATGGTACAGGTGCCCGAGTTTACGGTGAGCACTGGAGCAACCTCGATGCTGGTATCGTCCCGATCCGTACGTGACATCGCTATCGATGCGTCGGACGATCTGTTCGCGTGTGCTACGATGGAGAAGATGGTGAAGGTTTTCTCCATCCAAAATCGTACGGTTCAGTGTACGATAACGCCGAGCCAGGATGCGGTACTGTGGTCCTGTGCATTCGACAAAGAGCGCCCCAAGTTTCTGTATCTCGGATCCCAGCGTGGTTCCGTGTACGTGTACGACATTCGGCAGCCAGACCAACTGTTGGAGGAATTTCGCGTGGGTCACGTACAGCACGACTACACGGCCGTAATAAAAATTTGTCCCGTTGAGCCCACCTCGACGATTCCGTGCGGAGGATTCCTGGTGTGCAAGTTGAAGTCCGTCTGGTTCTACGAGTACACACCGACCCAACAGATCGAAAGCCACTTACTTAACATCACTGGTGCATTCACCGCCATGAGCTACAATCCGGCCAGCGGGCTCATTCTGATCAGCGTGCGACCAACGATAGACAAGCCGACCACTCTGGTGCTGGCCTCGCTCGAAAAGTTGAACGGTGTGTTTGCGCTCAAGACGCAGCACACATTCGAAGGATCTCGCGTACAAACCGTCATGTACCGAAATGCGCAGGTGTACCTGAACAATGCGGACACGCTGGTTGCGTCGTACCTGGAGGATGCGAAGATGCTTTCCACCTGGTGCACCAATAGTGGCCGCCGTTGGCTGCAGCAACTGCCGATGAGTGAAGGTATACTCGATATCTGCCCCATACTGACACCGACACCGGGACAAACGTATCTGGCTGCCCTCAGCGAGTGCCGGTGCCGCATTTACCGTCTTAATGTAGAGTGAGACTGAGGCAACTCCGGAAACAGTCAACGACCGGAAGGAAAAGAGAGGGAGAGAATAATGAACGGACAGGATCCGGGACTGCTTGTACATTTAGTTAGCGGAACAAAGCGAAATTCCAAACTACCGACTGTATGATATCCGCGTTCTGACTGCCATTTATTCCTGGGACAACTTGTTGACGCAACGGCGTGCGAATGTATCGCGATGATCAATCGCCCGTACTATTGATTCTGATTTAATTTCACAAATAAATGGATATACGTGTTAATTTTAAAGTTATGAAGAAACGCAAGCGTGTAGTGTGTAATACTAACGTTGTGAAAAGAAACGCGGTATTTAATATCATTTGAAATAACGATCGCGTTAGACCTAGCGCACCAACATCAAAGCCAGAGGTGTCAAACGCACTGATTCAGCATGAAATAATTTATTCAAAAAACGACCTTTGTTGTCCCCTGATTTTCGGATTTCCATTATTCAATAATCACAATAACTACTTTCCAAACAAGGGTGTATATTTTTACTTCATTTCATTTGTTTTAGTAGCATGCTAAGACTTTACACATTGCATCGCTTTTCTCCTCTTCTATTTCTCTATCTTGCGCTTATGCTCTCGGCCTATCTCGCTCTTTCTCTCGCTTTCTCTCTTTTATTCTACTGCTCGTAAACGCTTTTGTACGCGTGTACTATTCGCACACACTGTACCATATTATGCTGTGATCTGTATGAAAAGTGAACGAAAAGGAGTTCACATTCAATTGGCTGATTTGCGAAAAACTTTCCTCAAGGTGTTTCGAACATCGAAACACAAGAAACAGTAAACTTTCATCAATCGATATGAGAAAGCACACGATAGTGTAGAATGAGCCATGTAGTACGATGGAAACGATAGCTTAATAGTGTTTGTATGCTCCCTGGCAACTGGCTCAAGTAAATGCAGCAGGATTGTTGTTGAGTATTGTGTTTGTCGACTGATTTTTTTCGCACTGAACGATCGGCCGTGAACGCAAGGATAGTTAGTTTCTAGGTTCCTAGTGCAACACTTATTACAAAGTACCATCTGACTCAAGACACTGTCAAACGTTTATCATTGTTTAAATTATCGCTCAGTAATAGAACATTACGGGCTATTAGTGTATAAAGATGGACGAAATGGTAAAAAAAATATTTAAAAGGATAGTTATATAGCATAAACATACACGCAAGCCATAGGAGGGTCGAAGGTTACGAGGGGAAGGCAAGGTAGGATTTACACACTACTGGGAACGAAAACGTATGAGAACCGTAATCAGAAGGGATAGCTCCATGTGGGGGACGTAAAATAGTACATATATCGTAATTAAAAACTACCAAATAGATTATAAATTACAACAAATACACGTAGGATGTGGTTCGCCTGCCGTATGGTTTGTGTGTGTGTTTCCTTTAGTTGTATGTTTTATTCTAAAATTACGTTCACTCACACCACATCTTTCGTCCGTGTGTTTTTGTTTCCTTTCCCCTAGTTTTCTAATCACATTCGGATCATGTTCGTCCTGCTACCGATCCTGCTGTTCGATCGTACACTCTTCTCCCCTAATGTTTCTCTTTCGGCTTTGTTTCGGTAGTGTACACTTTGCTCTCTATATATGTATATCATATGCTTTCACTAGCGGTTTTGTATTACCATACTACTGTTTGCTTAGTTTCATCTTACTCTTCGTCTTTGTAGTTTTTTTTCCCCTTTCTCACATTTTGCTACTGTCTTGTTATGTTTGTCTTACTTTAATGCTATAAAGTATGCTGTTCATGTTGTGTGTGTGTTTGTATGCATGTAAAATTTGGGAAGTTTAACTTTGTCGTCTAGTTTGTTCCTTCAGTTTCATCTTCGCTCCGATGAACTGTTAGCCACTGTAAGTTTATCTCGTTTTAAAAGTAGTACAAAACAGCCTTATTTACCCATCGGTTTTGTGTAAAAGTTTAGTTACGTTAAGCAAATGTGAAGCTAGCTAGCGGTACCAAAAAAAACGTTATAATCCTAACTCTCTGTCTCCCTCTCTCTATCTCTCAATGTGTCTCTCTAGAAGAAAAATAAACTACCATAGTTTCAGAACAAAATAAATTACAATCAAGCTAGAAGAACCTATGTGTCAGGCTTGTCAAACCCCTTCCGGAATCATAGTTCCAGCCGAGCTTCTAAAACCCATTCTTACGGAAGCGATGCTCTTATGCCTACCGGATATGAAAATAACAATGCGCGGTATGTCGGAACAACAGTACCACATTTGTTGAAATCTTCTGCTTGCATCTGCTACGGTCGTGATGATACTGATGAAGAGTGTGTTTTTAGGATGAAAGCTAATGGGATGGCAGGTTGAACACATGCACGCCACATTTAGAATACTGTCACTGTTTGAACACTACAGCTATTACTAGTTCATAAGTTCCCCTCTTGTCCAAGATCAACGCAAATGTCGAATGGAAAAATTGTTTTATCAAAATTTGCCCTTTCCTACCCCGCTTCGCAAACGCGACAATAAAAATGGACTACCGTCACTGCTAAAAAGCGCTATTTAAAACATGGTTCGAAAAATGGCTTGTTACATGGTGTAAATGGGGAGGAAAAGGAACATCCCTGCCTTACCCACCTAGCTATACGCAATAGCAGTAGTAGCTTCCCTTTCGTTTTGAGCTATCGGATGGGAAGTGCTGTTATGTTTCAAAGGGAGTTTTTGGCAAGTCAGTTGTGTACGACTGTGGTTCCCACATTTCATATCGAATACTGGCGCCTCGACTACGAGTATATACTTGTATAACTGTATATAGTGTATAACTGGTCGTGTCTTAAAGATTGTAGATTCATAATATCCGCTTTCCTTAACTGCTATAAGAACTGTTCCGTATCCTGTGTTCCTACAAACCTTGCCCCCAAATGTCCCACAAACTTCACCCATTTGTTCACTTTTACTGCATTCGTCCACACTGTCGTTGAATTTTTGGTTAGCTCGCTTCCCTACTGGCACCTTAATCTAACCGTGCGTAACGCGGCACCACATCGTTCTTGATCCAGAACAGGCAGTTGTCGGTGTTGTACGTCGGCAGTGCATCTTGGCCGATGTCGAGCAGCTTTTTCCGCAGCTCGTGCTTGATCTCACCGTGCGACACGTAGTGGTAGAACAGCTGCTGGATGGCCGAAACGTACCGCCGCTGTTCGGGTGTTTTCGGTTCGTAACGTCCCAGAATAGCTTGCACATCCGAGTCCACATCAGCAATGCCCAGCTCACCGCCCGTCTGGGTCACGACGTAGAATTGGGAGCTTTGAAGTTGCTGCGTGATCGTCAGTAGCGGACAGATCGTACGAATGTCTGATACCATCGCGACCAAACCCTGGTAGGTGGCGTTATACCGGCGCAGTGCCTCCTCCGTAAGACCGAGCTTACCGACAACGCTTTCGTTAACATGACGTGTTACCAGTTCCGGAGTCCACTCGGTGTACTTTAGGTGTAGCTTTGTATTGTGCGCTTCGTGCGTAGTCGAACCGATCACGTACCGTACGTTGTTGGACACATCTGCACTCCACACGTCGGCCGGATGCTGCTGCATAATGTTCCCATCCAGCACCAACCATTCGTGACGGGCGGTAGCATTTTCGTCCGCCGCCGGCAGATCGGGGAAGGTACGACGCCACACATCCGGTACCGCGTCCAGGATTTCCTCATCTTCCTTATCCATCAGACAGTTGGTGTCTTCGCAGCGGACCTTGCTCATGTACAGTGCGTTCTCCTTCTCCGATTCGGCTAGCGGATTGCCCGGGAAGATGGATGCTCCGGACGACACCCAGGTGCGTGCGAACAGTTTGGTCGTCTTGTTAGAGGAAGCGAGAGCCGTCACAATGGTACCACCAGCACGATGTCCAAAGAGCGTTACCGAATTCGGATCACCACCGAAATGAGGGATATTCAGCTGAATCCACTTGAGAGCGACAATGAGATCAGTCAACCCGTAGTTACCGGATGTCGGTGGGTGTGTGCTCTTGGTCAGCTGTTCCAGTGCTAAGAACCCGAACACATTCAGCCGGAAGTTTGGCCGTACGAAGATAACGTCACGGGCACGAGCGTAACGCGTGGACGGGCGCAACTTGCCGGGTGAATCACCGGTGAACGATTCGGCACCAACCAGTACCACCACTGGCAGTGGGTTGTCGTACCGTACATGCGGAGTAATAACGTCCAGTGTGAGACAATCCTCGGCACCATCCACCTTACCGTCGGCGTAGATCTGCCAGCAGACGGGCGTGGAGTTGTGTGCCTTAAGCGTTCCGTTCCAGCAATGTTCAATACTTTCGATGGGTTGAGCTGTCTTCCAGCGATTAGGTCCAACCGGAGGCACTGCATACGGGATGCCGCGGAAGGCGAACGAACCATCTTCCAGGATACCTTCCACTCGTCCACAATTCGTTACCGTCTCGATGTACTTTCCATCGCGCACTGGAGCAGTAATGGGTTCACTTTTGCCAACGAACGTAAAAGCTATGATCAGGGCCACCAAGATCAGGAAGATCACCACACCTGCAATGATGGCGATATCATCTAGGGGAAGGAACAAAAAAAGAATAATCGTTGAGATCCATGAGCAAAGTAGTAGTGAGGAGTAATTAGAATTTCCTATATTCCATACTATTCTCAGAACTTCATGTGTCCTAATCCTAAACGAGAAAATTAATACTACTTACCAACTGAGCATCGGTAAGACTGCACCCGCTGCAGCAAGCTACGCTCCTGGGCGTCCTCCTCTGCTTCTGCTGCCTTATCCTTTGCCTCCTTATCTTCCGGCTTCACCAGCGCCTCACCATCCGTACCATTCGCACCAGGCTTGTCGACCGTATCCTTCGTGTCTGCATCCTTCAGCGAATCATCGAGCGTCTCCATCGAGGCAAGTCCTGCCCGATTTTTGGGCGTTTTGCCAAGCTCAATGTCATCTTCTGGATCACCACTTGCCACCGGTTTGAATCGCTTCGGGATGATGCTTGCCAGCGGGACACGTAGCGCCTCCAGCAGTCCTTTCCGTGGTGCCTGCACTTCCGGTTGCTCTTCTACCGGTTTTTTCTCGTCCATTGCATCACCACCCACCTCCTCCAAACCGCTCGCTTTATCCGTTGCCTCTGCCGTCACCTCATCCTTTTCCTCCTCTTCGGCCGCTTTGTCCGTCGCCTCACCGGACGCGTCCGGAGTGGCCGCCTTTTTGGCGAATGGGTTACGTAGCTTCAGGTTGGCAAAGAATCCGCCGGCACGTTTCGGTTTGTCATCTGCACCCGGTTTACCTTCGTCCGCTGTCTTAGTGCCACCGTCCTTACCCTCACCATTCTCACCACCGTTCTTCTCCAGCAGCTCATTGTCCGCACCGTCTGCTTCCTTCGGTTTTTCCTTGTTCTTGTTGAAGAAGCCGGGCAGTTTAAAAGCGCCCGCCGGAACCTTCTTCGGCTTGACCTCGCGCTCTTCCGCCTGCACCTTGTTCGGTTTGTCCGTCTTGCCCGTTTCGTCGGCCGTGTCCTTCTTTCCATTCTCGGCCGTCACATCACCGCCAGTGACCGCTTCCTCCGGTATGTTGATGATTTCCTCCCCGTTGGCTACATTTTCACTGCTCGCTTTCGTCTGTGGCCTATCGTCTCCAGTCGGCGTTACTGGGGAACGCTTTTCCTCCTCCTCGGCGGCGAGCAGTTTTTCCGTCTCCTTTGCCTCTACCTCTGGCCCGTCCGCGTTGGGTTGCGGTGTTTCCGGTTTTTGCGTATCGTTTGTATTCGCCGCTGGTGCGGTTTCCTTTTCATCAGTTTCGCCCATTTCTCGCACGGCAAATCGTATCTCTCTGTTCGGTTGTAGTGTAAAGCGTTAAAAGCACCTGTGAGTAGCAAAGCACACAAAAAAGGAACCAAAGGTAATCTCATTAGTATATTGACACTCTTCAAGCGGTACATCAGAGCGCCTTTATAAGTAGGGCGTAGCTAAATCTTATTAATATCCTACGTGTCCCCGATTTCCAGCTGCAATCTCGTTCAAAGATTACGTCCTATCAGAACCGGCTGCCCTGAAATTTTGTTGTTGTACACAATGGCCACACATTGGTCCAACATTTTATGGAGCAATAAATAAATTTTACATTGCCATCCATTTCTGATTGTTCAGCTTAAGATACTTAGTATAGGTAATAAAAATCGCGACTATAAAACTAGAACTCATCAGATTCCCCTTATTTTATCCGTAAGAATTTTACGCGATTAAACTGGCCACTAACAGGTGCGTTCCCGACGGTGTGCAGACTTTCTTTACTTTTATAGCCTTTTACGGTCAATTTTGCGCACAACAGCTGACCTCGATCGTTTGCCTCAAGGTGCCTGTATGCCGAGCAAGAAACTAGTTCCCCGGGCTGTTCTGTTTTCTTCCCCGTGCACCGATTGCAATTTAAATTCTGCCCTCGTGAGCGTGCTCCAGATGAGCTTACCAGCCTCCTAGGCCGACGATTCTGACCGTGCCTGATGTCTGTTAAACTGGACCCACTTTCGTTCGTGCAAAGGTCAGCCCCAAAAGGAAGTCTGGCCAACCCCGCAAACGGAAGAGTTTGGATTTGTGGTTGATCGAAAGTAGGTAATGGAAGATCATAATTGTTCACCTCGCATTACTCGCATTACGCGTGTGCCGCTGCCAACGATTTCCACCATGGCCCCGATTCACGGAGCCGGTTTCCGCGATACGCAAGTAAATGTCCGGATTCTTGCACGAGCACGATGGCCACATCGTATGTATGCGCCCCTTCTTCGGCTGCACTAGGAGAGACGGGTGCTTCCTTTTTATCGATCACTAAAACGATCTGCACCTGACCGTTCAGCGATCATTCCGGGAGAAGGAAAACAGATTAAAGTGGAGAAGGTAAAAACAACCACTCATTCCATCTGATCTCTCAATCTAGCGATTTTCTTCGTACACGATTTTGCTTCTCCGGTTTGCAGCAGTTATACGCGAGATTATAAAATATGCTGCCACGTTTGTTGGGCCATTTTTTCTTCCTTCTCGCTATTAAGTTTTTGCTGTTAGAGAAAGGAGCAATCCACAAGCTGCTGGCGCGTCCAATTCCGGTCATTCGGTTAATATGGCAAGCCAATTATGGCTTTATCGTACGGGCACGGCCACATACGTTTAGCGCCACTGTTGCTGTTCCACACAAAAATGTGTTGCAAAATGGGTGAAAAATTGAGAAATTTTCCACCACAACGTGGTACGCCTTTCTAAAGCAAGATAGGGATGTTTTAGACAATCCGTCTGAGAGGGTAATTTGTTCCTCATAAGCAAACGATGTGTAAGAGCCATAAGAGAAAGGCTTTCAACGATCATCCAACACGATTCCCAATTTGTTACAACGAATCAAAACGCTCGAGTGTTAATTGTTCGAAGGGAAAAATCTCACACTTGTTCGATAGATTCGCTTCCCTCGCCGGGAAGGGCATTTTAATTGAAACAAATCAAGACTCGCGTGGTTCACGCACTCATAAATGAAATTTCTTTCGAAATGCATCATGCCGGTACCTTCATCGCTGGTTGTGTAGATGTCCGATAGACTAATGCCCAAATTTATTCCCAATATCACGTCTAGCGTATAAAGATCACAGATTTATTTATGATCCCCTGCACCGACCTCTAAAGAATAACTTGTACAGTATCATATAATGTCAATCCTTAGGGGCACGATAATAGTAGTAGCATGTATGCCCTCTTCATCAGAAGCCACGAGAGGAATTTGGATTTTTTCAGAAGTGTTGCCGCCAATATTCGGCTTAATATCAACTCAACTCCCTTCCCTACGGTGTGCCACCGAAAAGCTATTATGTTTTAATTAAACAACCACACAAAATGGATCCCACCAGCAGAGGTCAGTCACGCCCCAAGTGTGATCTTGTTGACAGGCCAGTGGTAATGCTGGGTCATGCTGCCCCGTCGGTCATGGATGCTGCGACAATGGTTGTTCAATTATTCGACGACGAGTCCGACGAGACGCGGGATTGTTCAATTAGATTACAATCGAGTTATTCTGTGCAATGCAAGCGTGATTCATGCAAACAGCCCAATTCTCACGGGACTATTCTTGGCGAGTGCTTCCCTTCATGCTCCCGTGGATTAGGAATGGGTAGAATCGCAAGGACACAAAGCGCTGTTGTGATTTAGATTCAATTTAATAGTGTGTATACATGACATTCATACAAGATAGGCAAAATTTGGATAAGAGACATATTACGCGAATTATCCAAAACCGGATTGGATAGTGAATCGGTATTCAAAAGACATGTCTGGTAACAACCACATATGAAGCTTTTTTCCTTGCACGGGAAAACCCATAAAACTGAGAGGAAATAAAACCCAAAAATCTCAGAAATAGCAAATGACACGTTCTGACTCGATAAAATAAAAAAAATAGTTAGCTTCCAGTTATGATTCATCACGAAGATTAGACTACAAATACGGTTCTTCTAGCAAAACTCTTCCTACCGTCATCTAATCAAACACAATGGACTATCGTGTGACTCATGCAAATGCCTTCCTCTGCCCTCTGTAGCTCCTGACTTCATCACGTTGTGTTTTGGGATAATTTTCACTCGACACTTACCACCATCCACAGCTCATGAAAATAATTCCCTGAAAGCATCACTGACTCAATGCTCTTCCCCCCTTTAGGCGGTCAAATTTGTGGTTATTCTGTTTTTGTTTGAGCTTATTTTCATAACGCTCATCACGAAAACCAGTTGCTTTTGGAGTGTCGATGTATCTAACCTTTTCAAAGACTCGCAGAAGTAATAAAGTTGAAGGGAATGAAGGGTGGAACGCACCGAGTGGATCCATAAAAGAAAGGAGGACGAACCGTGGGTTATATTCTTGGGGGTCATGGTGTTGACCAAAGTAAACAACATCAAAGTACCACTTCTTCCCATGCACCGTAAAGCGATTGAACCAACCAACCGTCTACCAAGCGCAGACAGGCCTCGAGGGCTGTGTTGGTCGACATGATTTAACCCATGGAAAGGGTCCCGAGTTCTTGGAGATTGAAACCAGATTGAAGGTAAAGGGTTCGGTTTCTGGTACTTTCTACCCAAGCGTCCTCCCATACGCTACGGCAGGGTTCATATCTTTTATGACACCTAAATTGTTTCCTTCGAATAAGACTGCCCAATGCGGTTCGTACGCGGTGGTGGGAAATAGATGGGAAAGATTTCAATCGCCAAGATCAAGCACAAACAAAGTCACGGCACTGCAATGCCCTTAAAAGGTGCTGGAATGATGGTTTTAGAAGATCATAACAGCTTACCGTGATATGATCTCGGGAAAGACGGGGAAATTCTATCCCAGATGCCGATCATCGACGCTCGATCATCAGCATAAAAAATCAATTAAAGCTATTCGTTTCGACTGCACACGGAGACAAAAGTACGCAATGGAAGCATCTCCGATGACACAAACCGTAGGGTAGGGCATCTTCCCGGACATAAGCAACATGAGCACACACACCTTCCAGTTACATTAAAATGAGCAACATCCTGTTGCCGGGCGTTCAAGAGACTTCGGAAGAGGATGCCCTACCGGATGGGTTCTATGTACAGCATACATAGGTGGTCATTTCGGTATAAATGTTTAATTTGGTACAATCATCAAATCGTTGCTCGAAAGCATCTATTTTGATAGCCACAGCTACAGGGAATGTGTTCACTATTCGAACATCCCCACGAAGATGATGAAGATCGTATATTAAGCTACCCAAAAAGAAGGGAACAAAGTTTTCCTTAAAAAAAAAGACACCATTTATGATTTAAAGAAGCTGGGTTCAGAAAAAAGCATCCTCTACGTAATCGGTGTCTCCACATCGATCGAATGGCGATCAAAGGCACTGGAAGAATGCAAGAAGAAAGTAAAAAGGCTTGAACAATGCGTCCCGGTCGGGCATGCAGACACAACACACACGAAAGGACGTAAGATTGCGTGGTCGTGTTTTCATGCGTGGGGAGTTTCGAAATTTATGATCCTTTTTTTCTGCTTTTGTTTGAACCATACCATGGTTGAAAACTTCGCTCGAAGGGTTGTAGTTAACGAAAGCCAAACTTTAAAAAGAAGGCTTCAAGAATGTTATGAACATTGGAACGAAAAGTGAGGAAATAGAAGAAATAGAAGTAGACAACAAGAAAAGAAAACAAGAGCTGAAAAACTGAAATGATCGTAGCTGATCGGTTGATCCTTGGTGTTTTTCTTCGCTGCTTCGCTTCAAACCACGAGAATTAACCTTCCGATGCGTTTGCTCTCCGTGCTCGCAGCTCTGTACGCCCGAAAAAAGATTGTTAGCCACTCTTGTTTGGGTGTGAACTACATAAACAAACATTGGAAATTTATCGGTCTACATGACACCAACGCAACTCCGCCACAGTTTGTCGGCGGAAGAGAAGCGTGAAGGAAGTTTTCTTCATCTCAAGTGTTGGTTTTCCTGCACTTCTTGCAGACCCGTTTTTTATAGTTAAAGTAAACTTTTTTTTTACTTTTTTCATTGCAGCACTGAATGGTCACATCATGACTTTCATCAATTTTGTGTACAAATTGATCCGCAATCAAGCAAGAAATTAAATATGGGTTAAAGCAAACGCAACAAACCCGTCAAATTAACCCCCCAAAAGTGTCATAAAACTCACACGTTACAATGTGTGCTGGCGGAAACAAAACGAAATGCGATTGAAGCGTTTTTTTGTGTTTAACCGGAAACCGGAACTGCACACACTGTTGCAACGATGGTCTCTTTCGACTCAATCCATTCTCAAAAGCATCGATTTGTATCGGTTCAAGCCGGATGGATGGAAAGGAAAGTTAATTGAATGGCCATTTTGGTTTTCGGTTGCTGTATTCGAACGGTTCCCGGTTGTCGGCACTTTCGAAACCGTTCTAACTTTCTTACCATGGAGGCATACACACCTGGGTAAGGTGGATGAAAACTATAAACAATCGATTGGTGGCTAACCACATTACCATACCTGTCACCGAACGAAAAATTAGGGGAGCAACAAAAAAAAACAGAATATATTATAGGAAGTCAAGCTTATTCTAATGAGCAACGTACTCACGTCCCTGAGGATCTACATGGGATTAATGCTGTCATCGATCAAATCAAACGCTTGCGTCAAAGGCGAACCGCCATCACTTTCCACCATCTACGACAGAAGTGGAATCAAATCCTCACGCTTTTGTCGCCCCTGCAGAGTTCGAAAAAAAGAACCCAATTTATTGGGGGAGACCCCATAGCGAGAGGTCGTTAGCTGACGGGTGGATGATAGTGCCATAATTTATGTGTCCCCGTAACTTGCTGTGTCTCGTGCGACAGATAACATCGACGGGAGGCCTCGTGCCATTCGCGTGCCCCGCTTCTCCTTATCTCGGCCGTTAGGTTTTGCCCTCATCACCCAAGTGACACACGTTGGTGGCAGTCAACCTTAATTACCCATGCTGCATCTAGCGGAAGTTAAGCGCTATACTGAACAGCATGCACTTTCCTTTCCCAACAATTACCGGGCACGTATGCACGAGTGCATTGTGGGATCGGACCCCACGTTCAACTAACGATGTCCACTGCTGCTGTCGGTGCATCGGAATGACGTTTGCGTGTTGACACATCCATCTGTTACAGTTAGCTTGTCACTTCCCGATCGCCAACATCAGCTAGATCGCCCAATCGTCAGCACGCAACTGCGCCTCCACACATCCACGCGCACGGATGCGAGGGAGTGCAGTTTGTCTTTAGACCATCTCACTACTTTCTTTCTTGTCTTCCCAGTACGGAGCCGGAGTGATAGAGCTGTTTATTTTCTTAGCTCCATTGTAAATAGTGGCGCACGCTGATGCGTTGCGGAGTGTGAACCGATACTTAACATCGTACCGAGATACCGTATCTTCACATCGTTGAGAACAATTCACTTAAGCCAAACGGCAAAACGCTCGTAAATAATGCACCCGACAAGACATCTCTATCTGCCCAGCAGAACCGGAACAGCATACTCGGGGATGCGTGTCATTCCGAAACCCTTCTTGGAATGCTCTTAACGGAGCATAGTTTACCGTGATGTACTTCCTCGGAGCACACACACACACACACACACATGGGGATAGCATTGCACCCAACGCCGTCTTGTTCTGGTGTCGAAGAGATGATACGATCCAGGGTTGTGTGTTGGGGTAAGTGCAATAGTACGCTTCACAGTAAGTATGCCAAGAATTTGACAATGACTTCTTTTCCTGCATTAAATTGAACTACTCCAACCAGAACTTGAAGGGGAATTATCTAAATGAATCTTTAACGGCGCTATTGCGGTGAGATTTGAAGTACCACATCAAACGACTGGCTGGAGCTTTAAGAGAATGCAAATTCTACGCATAGTGTTCCTGTAATTCAATTTGTTGAAGATTTTTTTTTTATTCATAAATTACGGCCAGGCCGTATTGCTAAATTTGTTAAAGTTACTAGACTTAAAACTTCAAGGCTTCAAAAGCTATTCAAGCGTAAAAAAATATATTTTCTTCCAAAAATCATGCACACACAAGCAATGTAACTAAATTAAACTGAGCGGGAAATAAACTGATGATTCAAGCTCCTATACACTTCCCCCTACGACGTCCTCGATGGCAGGGAACTATGTCAGGTGCAGCGTAACGTAAGAACTCTACACTAGCTCACCTGTGCACAATTTTGGGGTGGCGTCCTGCGTACGTTCTGGCACGTCCCAAACGAAAGGGACGATCCTCTTAACCATACGCTTGTAATTGATCCTTCCACTGGCTGTGGTGGGTACCAGGACGAGTGGAAAGTTATCATGTTTCAGCACACCAAACCATATTTACCGTGTGTTGTTTTCCCCTCTACGACGCACCATCGATAAGCGATTACAACCCAAGGGAATAGTGACTTACCACAAGTAAGTCAGGTAGGGGGGAGAAATTTACTGCAAAAGGCTACCATTTGCTGGTATTTTGTTTATTTCTCTGCTTCCTCCCCTTGCTGTAATGCAATCGCACTTCCGATCGGTTTACGAACAACTTGGAGTGGCCGTCGAGTGGAGCTAATAAGTCGGCTTTTTTAAGTGAAACTTCATAAAGTGAAGTATTGGCCGTGAAATATGATCCGTGCAGGGAGGAACGTACCGAACGGTATGCCGGTAGCTGCAGGTAATAGTCGTTAAGGCAGGAGCGCTTGTAAGGTTTTTATTTTACGTCGAAGTTCAGACTGTATCGCTCTCGGAAACCGTCATACGTGCGCCATTTGTAGGACACAAAGCAGAATAGAGATTTGGCGCTGGTGGGCTTGTGTTTTTGGAACTCCGAAGTGAAAGTTATGGTACTTCCTTACGTTTGTCAACAAATTAGATCTCATTAGAGGGCCCTTTAGCTGTTTGCGACTTGCATATGAATGTTGACAGGGAAAGCTTCGTCACTTTATCATTATCGTACGGTGCTGGACTGCCCGCACACGAAACTTATCCGACTAGATCTAAAGCCGCTAAGACACATCGTGGGCGGAAGTGTGAACGATGGGTTCCCGATTTATCTACCAAACGAACGAACGACACGAACGGAACAGAACACCCTCATACGAAAAGGAAGAAGAACAAAAAAAACTCCCCAAAAACACAACCAAAAAACGTTATTTTTGTTCTGTGAAAGTGTCAGATGTATTGTCGCTGCCTTTTTGTTACACCGGTGATCCTCAATGTCAACGGCACACGATTGTGGAGGAAAGGGTTTTCGAACCAAGGCGAGTTCCGGCGCTGAGTGAAATCCTGCACTGACAGTTAATTTATTTTGTTCACGTTCAAGCTTCAGCTGTTAATTTGAAGCAATTAACTGGTAGCATTTTTTTTTTTTGGAAGGGGATCGTTGTTTTTTTTCTCTCTGGAAAAGATTATGTGTTGTTAAGTGCTTCTTAGTTTGTCCATCATTTTAAAAGGCAATTTATAACTCAAACGAATGGGTGTAACAAGCCGCGTAATCAATAAGGGTTGTTTTATGCCATAAAGAATATTTTATAACGATAATTGTATGACGCTAAGTATACAAAAAATTACAGTTTATAATCGATTAATCGTCTTGCTAAGTAGAAATGTTGATTTCAAACTGACAGATGACTATATCTCTTGATATAAAAAACAGTAACGCTTCTTTTACATTTTATCATAATCAGCCAAGTGCTTTTTACATTTTTTCCATCAACAACTCTTTCCCTGTGTCGAAGGTGTAGAAATTGAATCGGCCTAAATCAAAACATCGTTGAAAACGTGCACAAACAAACCTTATCGGTATCATGTTACCATTCGTCTCGTTCATTGAACCAGTCGCCCACGTTTAACAGTGACATTGTCGAAAAGATGCTTGCCAGACTCATCAAAATTCTCACTAAACTTCACCTTCAATCGTATCTGGTTTGTGTCTCTCCACAACCGCCAGCCGGTCGGCGTACGCCATTGCCCACAGTTATATCGTTAGTTGCGCATCCCTCTTCTCCCGCACTGGCGTATCGAAAGCAACCAAATAAGTCAGAGGGCATTGCAGGGTCCCGGCAGACTAAATCCATATGTTTACTTTCTCCATCTCGCTGCACCGCGATGCAATCGAGCATATCACGCTACGGGCAGTGCCTAAGGTTTTCGTAGGAATTGTCCGACAATGATTCATGGTACTGCAGGCACAGACGCCACGATCATAGCGTCGACAGTAGCTGATTTTTGACTAGCGTCAAATTTATCCCCCAGTTACCCTTGCACGCGGCACTTTCTGACCCGCATCATACTATATTTCCCATTCCAGGCCGTGTTGTTTTTTATTTTGGTTTTCGGCCGGGTTCGACTCCACGTCCCCACAATAAGCGCACGAGACGCGAAGAACATCCCGGAGGCGTCGTAAAATAAATCAACTGAGTAACGTCGTTTGACGATGGAACTTCTCGCATTCAAAAGAAATGCCGGAAAGAAAAAATAGCCGAGACGGAAAGAAAAATCGTCAGTTTTCCGAGTCCACAGCGTTGTCCAGGGGTCGTCCGAAGATAGCTTCATTGCTGCGGTGGAAGCTGCCGGGAGCGCCAGTCGGGACAGGTCGCTTTAATTTCTGCTGGTGTACATACACGCTCCACAAGTGCAATCAAGTGCAATAAGAGGTGAAGGGAGCAAAATATTGTAATTTATTGCCTGTCGGTCAGTTTTCCACCGGCTAAAGAATAGCGTGCCCGGTTGGAATCTTCTTAGCCGCGAACTGAAGCGAGTGCTGCCAGTGTCGGGGCTGACCGCGGTGGATTAATGCTGTCCTGTGCGTGTATAGTGTACGTTGGTAATTGGATTCCCCCCAACTCTCGTGTCTTTCTGCTTTCTTCAAAGTGCATTACCTCGGTGTACGCTAGTGGCGAGGTCCGTTTGATGGTTAGACCCAAGGCGACCTCGAAGATTGTCATTGGTTAATACGCCAGCGGAGAGAAAGATACACACATTTTATCGGCTGCTACCCGGTGGAGCAGCCCGAAGGAACGGCGGCTAATGACGCCTGATGACGAACCCTGGAATCAACCCGTCCAGCGACAAGAATGGTCAATGGCACAAGCTCAAGCGGCAGCAAGCAGGATTCGTAAATTGAATTTTATTAGCATCAACATATTCTCCCAGACAACATCTTCAGAATCGTTTGCGAGCATACACGCACGCACCCTGAATCTCGCCCCCTACTCTCATGTTGCCTCACATCTTACGGGAGTTTTTATTTTCTCTCCGTTCTTTTGTTGCAAAAATACACTGCAATGGAAACGGGATCATTCATTCATTTCCTGTCCGAAGCGAGGAAAGCATGATGTCTTATGTTGCCCATTCCCGTGGCAGGAAAAGGGATTTGCATCCGTCTCGAGTGTGATCGACAACAAAAGAGAATTCTCCAGCCCCGTTGCCATTCTGCAACCCAACCCATGACAATGGCGATGGAAGCTTAATGGAAGCAATGGAGAATGTAAAGACTCACTAGAAGGCCCGGCCGGCAAGCATTAATGCTTGCGGAGCGATGTTTCATCAAAGGATCGGAACGACGCTTTCCTTACGTTTATGGTTGCAAGCGGATTTGCCATTTGTGGCTGTTGTGGCGGGTGAACCAGGAAAAAAACGTAAAAAAAGATGCTCACGTGACAATGAAGTGATGAAGACACGATGACTTAAAAAAAAGAATGTGAATGGAGGTTTCGAAATAACGCTCGAAAAACCGTAGAATGTTAACAAATAATCGGATTTTTTTATTCATAATGACTTCCCAAAGAAACCATCTTCGTTGCTTTATTTAATCAATAGAAAGGATTAGTTTGATTAATATAAAAGATAACCTCCCAGATTCATCTCAGAGATTCACATTGCCCATAAGTATGCCATCAACCACTAAAAGTATAAGGGAAGATTATTTATATTACTAGTTATGACTCAAGTTTCCAAAGAAATCCTTGTGTTCATCCTCTGGAATCAATCAGTCATAAAGTACATACATTCAGGCGCTTCCATCCTGGATACAGCACTTGATCAAACGATCGGGTGTGTAATAAATTTAATTTACATTTCTTAGCTTGTACAAATGAGATCAATCCAATGAAATGGATCCATAACTCTCTCATCATACATTTCAATCTAATTAACAGCGAAAAACTTTTCATGAATCGGACAACCCAACCCGTTTCAGTATGATGGTCTCCCAATCTCAAAAACATATCCAACACGTATCATACAAGTAACATGTGTTTCCATTTAGGCGCCAACAGCACAAAACTAAAACTCGAAACTCTATTTCTTTGTCGTTGCTACTGAAATCTGTTTAAATCCCACCAAGCCAGTGCGCTTTAAACGGGAATTGTCCCTCTATTCCGGTTCGTACATTCAATAAAAATAAAATCAAAACCAAGCATGGAAACTCCGTAGAGCCATAATGGACGGTAAGGAAGCGATGTTATTAAATAAAGGTTTTGTTCTACACGCTCATTTCGTGTGGTACTGAGGTTTTTTTTCCCTTCTCGCGTTGCAGCATTCCACCAAAACGTACCCGATCATCAATCCGAACTTCCCCGGTTGTGGCCGGCCCCGAAACAACGCCGGTCGAAGTAAATCATTATAATTATGCTTTTTAATCGTCCTACGGGTTGTATGCTATCCCCTCTCGTGCATATACGTTTAGATATAGATTTATGAGCTACATACGAATATGCTTAACGCTTTGGGTACGTTTCCCAAACATCTGGACGAAAAAGAGGGGTCGTTTTGGGTCTTTTTAATCTCTTCTTCGCAATCTGCTGAGGGACTTCTGCGCAGATCGGATACAATTAACATAGGAATAAAAAAAATAATTTCGTTTCACACTTTCTCGTGGCTTTTATCGAAAAATTTAATCAAGGACACGCATATAATGTGACGAAATTGCTTCGTGCTCCTGTGGTTCCATTTTTCGTTGTTGATAAAAATCGAAACTGGTTTACCTTCACCATCGTAGTTATTTTTTCATGAAGTCCTATTTTTCCACAAAACAGCCAACCGAATTATTGGTACAGTTGAAAGAACTCAGGGAAAGTAAATTTGGAACACGAAGTAATTATTTTCGGACCACAACCATGTACCATTGCTACTTTAACCAACTTTTAACAGACGTGTGGTACACGTGTTCGAGTTCTCGAGCCGTTTGTTTGATATATTTTCCACGTTCTACGATTTCAGCCAAGAAGGAGTGCTGTGTGGTTTAACCACTATGGAGTATTGCGTTTTGTGCGTTTAAATTGTCGTGTACATAATTGAGGAGAGAGATTTCTGCTGGGAGGGGAATGGTAAAGAACAACACAAAGGAAGCGTGTCCGTGGGGAAAGCTATAATCATAGTCGGGATATTCATCAAAGCAAGATACACCGAGCAACGAACTGAAGATACGGAAAGGGAAGTGAACGCTCACTGCACAGAGTGTCGAGCAAATGTGGCGGTTTGTACAATTGAACTCGAACGTTCATAATGACACGGTTGAGTTTCATAATTTTCCCGAGAAAAGCCTTCCTCAACACAGTTTGGCGTTTAACGCGTTTTCAACATCGTTTCCCTTTTTTTTTTCTTCGACCCATTCCCATCTCTACCAAAAACCTCACATGAGGTTTGTATGAGAACATGAGTGGTAGAAATGTTTGAAATCTTGCCCCAACCATTCCGGACATACGCACGCGCCCCGTTTGCCGGTTGGTTTGCGCTCGACCGCATGCTGCGTTGCGTGAAGCATCGTGTAATAATTGTTTTTCCGTTTAAATTACATAAAAGCAACAGACCGCCAAAAATTAGACCCCGACATACCTGGACTAGCCCGTCGCGCGTAGAATCTCCCGGATTCACACTTCGGTACCGAATTCCCGGGGACAATAAATAGGCGAGCAACGGTCGCTGTTGTGTGTTCTCGCTTTCTCCTCCGCAATCCACTAGTGTTGGGTTGGATGTGTTGTTGAAAGGCTCCCACCGTTCGTCACCGGCCCACTCATCAAGCTGTGATGAAGCTTTGGGGTGATCTCTGAAAAAATGAAGCAAACAGCGCAAAAGGTAACATATTATTTAATGTCTGTGCATCGAAATGGGAGGTGAATGTTTAATGCAAATTTCACAAGAACAGTTAGCGTGTGGGTGCTATATGGGAATTTAACGAATCAATTATTTGTTGTGTATGGTAATAGATACGTTTAATTGATTCATTATAGTTAGGTCAGGGTAAGGAATAATATAAAGGTGGGTTTTGTATTTGATTTTAAATGAATTAAATCTTTTCCTGCGAGTGGGAGAACTGAACTGAACAAATGAGTTAGTTAATACTAATGAGAGGCAAAGATCTCTAGTACAATTTTTGGAATAAGTTGTTACGGTATGTCAATGGTACGATAGAGTATTTAGACATAACAATAAACATGAATTTAACGGCAGGCGGAGATCGCGACCATGGAGCGAATTTCAACAAAACATATTCTATAGTTTGAGGCACCGAGATGTTCAACGTTTTAATCTCGACTTCAGTTTAAGATTCAACAAGGTTTATGTGAAAAGCCATATTTCATTTCCTCCACATCCAATAGACTGGGACATACATTGATAATACACATAACATACAATGATAGTACAGCAATAATGCTGCTGAATTGTTTTGAGTTTCAAAAGCTCGATCCAATATCTGTGGATAACGTTACTAAATGTTTGAAGAGAGCAAACGTGGAATATTTCATCCGTAATATGTTTTTTATTATCTATAACAAAAAAGGTTAATTTTTCACTGGAATTACCAATCAAATTTAAAAAGCATAAAGTTCTATAGCCCTAAGAACTGATGATGATATTTGATTGCATGTGCCAAACGATTAAGGTGTAAAAAAAACAAAAAGCAACTCATAAAACAATCTACAGCCTGATGAACCTGGCCAGCAATCGAAACAAAACGCTACACATTAATTTGTTTGTAAAATCTTCCTTATGTGAAAGGCACAACAAAACAAAACAAAAATATTCAAAACATTTAGCGCTTCGCAATGAAGAACGGTTGAGAAGATTGGAGACGAGCCGGAAACGATATATTGCACCAAAAGGGGAAAGTCTGTTTCGGTCGGATAGGGAAATTGCACATCAGCACGCAATAGAAGGGCAGACTAAAACACACGAAAAAGCCGTAGGAACTACACACTGGGTTCGACTTTTAGCAAAGCCGACCTTATATCCGGGCACTCTGAGGAGTGGGGAGGAATAAAGAACTTTTGAGTCGGTCGGTTTGGCCGCCTGCATGGAGGAATAATGAACGATATAAACTGTTTCTTACGGTAATCGTGACGACGATTTCCACACGCTCGCCGAAAGGTTGCTGAACTAACTCAACCCCAACGCAAAACCATTTTACCATTTGTTCTTCTATTCGGTAGCATCGTAAATGGTTTAAAATACGTTTTCTACTTCATTTTGCCAAACGGAAGCACAGCAGTGTAGCAAGTGGGAATTTCGAATTCAATTATTCTTATGCAAGCTACCTTTCCCTGGAGTCGTTCCACCCAAAACACGATAGCAATCTCTAGCAAAATGGTGTAGTTTTCCGCCGTAGAACTATCGCTCCATAAGCTATGCTGCCACAAAGAAAAGGTGCTCACAATCTCTTCTGCTACAACTCGGTGCAATTTTATCCATTGTTCTTGCTGGCTAGCAATTAAGTAAGGTTTATCTTCCAACTCGAACCTAAACCAGCACAAAGAAAAGTGCTATGCGAAGCGTTATCCCAACGGTACTGCAGCTTGCACTACATTTAACGCTTACCGTTGCATTATGCACCCGTGGATAATCCCTCGCAGTGCAGTAGAGAGAAAAAAAAAAACCCCAGCAGTGTAGAACGATAAAATGCACTTACAAGTTTTCCGTTTTTCTAATCACGTCCCAGTTGGGGTGCATCGGAAAGGTTACACCAATAGACGCCATTGCTCTATGTGTGTATGTGTTATTTATAAAGTCCAACATTAAGCCACAAATAAAAAGAAAGCCTAGATGCGTTTGCACTAAAAACCGAAGCGAGTAGATTTATTCTTTGTCCTCCCTCGCGTTTTTCCGATAGATAGTTTTGTTTGTCACGCTTCTTAAGGCTTCTCCATTTTTCCGAATGCGATAACTTCCGGGACACAGCAATACCGGCTAGGGAACTATGACGACGAATCGAAGCCTTAGAAAGAACGGCCAGCAAACAAAAGCGATGTCGTTTTATGCCCTTTTTACGCGAGACATTGTGTTAACTGATGCACCTTCGTTTCTCGCCATTCTAGTGCAAGAAAACTAAATAAATAGCGTGCAAGAAAGTAGTAGCGTGCCAATGTCATTCCCCATTGCACCGTCGTCTAGGCTTCTGGGGGAAAATAAATAAACAACAGCCACATGCTAAAAAGAAAACCCGATCCCCGGGAGAGGAAAAGTTTAATGCGAAATTCGAAGCGCACTGTCTGGCCGCACCGAAACACACTACAAACATATCGTAATACATTAAAAACGAAGAACGGGGGCCAAGTTCAATGTAAAGCGCTGCACCCTTCACCTTCAGGATCGGTGTGTGTTTCGCCGGTACTGCAACCCCTTTAAAATGGGGTGTGTTTGTGTGCCTGTAATGCAAAACAACCAACGGTCATATCGATCGGTCCGATTTTCACGGACATTTAACGCAAAGTGGAAGGAGGAAGTGTGTAAGAGTGCGTTCGGGTGCGCATCGATGCAGTTCGGTTGCAGCACGAACAAACCGTACGAACGAAGGTGCTTGTAATTATGGCAACGCGCCATTATGCCTTGTCCTCTCCTAGGGAGGTGATGCACATTACAGGGCGACATTGTAATGGGTTACACCGGGCGTGTGTTTGTATGTGTGCTCGTATACAGAAGCGTGTCCATTGCATAAAATGGCGATAAAACAAACGCATGCAAGGGTTGGGTTGAATTGTTTTCTTGCTGGGGAGATGGTGTGTTGGGCTGATTGCCACCGGAAATCCCAACGATCGGTGGCACACGATAGCGCGATGCACTTTTCCACTGTAGCACGCAGGGCGCAGCAGGTACCAGCCCTTGTCTTGACTTCCGGTACACTCTATGTCCAAGAATATATTTTGTCTTCTTCCACTTTTCTTCCACGCTCTTTGGGGACGCTAACGGGGTGGCTTTTTCTCTATTAAGAACAATTCGATTTTCACCTCAAGCCATCCACGAAAAGGGTGAACATTTACAATGAAGCGTGTGAAATATAATAAAATTTAAATCCCTTGTTTGCTGGCTGCATGCTTGTTTTCCATCTTAGGATTGCAAATTGATTGGATTATTATCGGGTGCACGTGCACGGAAGTGCATTTATTCTGATGAGTGTGCTATTTTTAGTACAGAGTGACGAGAAGCTAAGAGAACAGGAATAGTGCCTTATTGATTTAATCTCGATTTGAGCGTCGTTCATCGTAATGGGGTCGGACTTAATGCGAGTTAAATTGGGATTATGCTTCATAATTTTCAGAACTACTCCTTACGTCAAACAGATGACAAAGTAAATATTTTGAGTTCATGATATCAATAGTAATTCATTAGCATTATTTGACCATTTATTATATTAGTTTTTTGTATATCAATATGAACTTCTTGTCTTAAGCGGATACTTCTACCCAACTATCAATTTTGTTCCTGTTACCAACTCTTCCTGGTAGGCGTAACGACCTATTCAATCATGCTGGCTATATAATGGCATACTAGACTCATTGATACCACGCAGGTGGATAGCTCGAAACTCGAGGCAATAGACATGCAAGTCTTCACACAGCAGGACCTGGGGATCGAATCCCATCCGGAGCGTTCCTTCGTAGTGAGCACTGTGACTATCCTTCCTCGTCTAGTAAGCCATTATATGACAGGCATGGATAAAACAGGAAGTATAAAGACAGAAATCAAGAAGGAGAAAAAATATTAGAGTAAAAAAAAGAAAATTTAATTGAAAAGAAATAAACAAGACACAACATACAAATAAAACAGAAAACATTCCACGATAAAAATGGTAATTCAAACATTATTAATTGCCTAAAACGTAGGAAAAGCTATAATGTTTACTAACAGGTATTACTAAACGCGCTTAGATTAAGCGTCACAACCTGGTAACGATTAATTAAATAGCAAAACGAGAACAGAAAACATGCCTGACAACCGTCTAAAGAATGGTAAACAGTTTGCTTTTTACCCCAAAACATCACTTGATAAATAGAGCAGCAGTGTAACAAGAAAAACAGCGCACGATGGGAAGAAAATGAGGAAAAAATCAAACATAAACAAAGCTCACAGAGATCGCGGTAACTGCTGCTGTTGCTGTAGTGTCTGCACTTTTCCGATGATGTACAAGAGATGCGTGGAGTATTTATGAAAACATCCTTCATCCTTCATCCTACCTCCGTGACTGTGGACAACCTCAAACCATCCCAACCTGAGCGTTTTACATTCCCTATCTCTCTCTCTTGCTCTTTTTCACGATCCTCTTGTTATGTTGCGTGTTGTTAACACTCGTTAGCATATGTTATGATACGGTACGATGAACAAGCTCGGATTGGATCCATCTCAGTGGACGATGGGAAACAGCACGCTTCACTTTCACACCTCTTCCCAGATCATGTGGTTCTGTCGAGATGGGAAGAGAAGGATTCCATCGTAGACCAATCTCAAGTCCTCACGCAACACCATAACCACGTACGGTAGCTTGGCGTTTGCAATAATAAACACTGATTGCAGTGCGTTTGGTTTATATATCCAGAGCATCGACGGGAGTGCACATGCAACGGGTGAGATGTCACAATCCGGGTCAATCCGGGCGAGTGAGTGGCCTACTCACTTGGAGGATTTTAACATTGCGGTTCGATTGCTTTGTTTTCGCTTCCATTCTCTTGAGCAACGGCTAAAGAATACAAAAGAAAACAAGCTACACACACACATGCATAATCATCAGTGCCATCATTCGTTGGGAAAGCGGGTCAAACACATGTCCATCCCTGTGACCCCGTGTGGCTGAGTTAATCGAGACAGAACCAGATTCCTAAGCATGATGAAACAGTTTTGAACTTTTGTTTCCCCTTTTTCGCAAACGAGAACAGCAAAGCGTTAAATAAACTTTTGATTAAAAAAAACTACACGCACCCAACATTTCCATTCTCTACTTTTTAGCTCATTTGTCACATGTTTAGATTCCAATTTCATCCGTTTCATCTGAGATGGAACTGGTGTGTTGGCTGCGGGTATAAGATGTACATACACACACACACGGAATCGAATTCGATCAATTCTCAGCCACCGTTTCTGAAGAGGAACTGGTCAAAACAAATCTTGTTTGTTTTGGGAAGCCTTCTGCACACGTCAAATCGTACAATCTTTAATTCCATTCCTTCCTTATGTGAAGGAAGCAATGGAACAAACATTCCACAAAACACGAACCAAGTAGCGGCCATGTATCGCAGCTTCGGGGGATTGCTTTCGTTTCCTTTTATTTCGTCAAACTGGGCAGCAGGGAAAAAATAACATCCCCACAATGTAGCATGTCTCCCAATAAAATGCTGAGCAACATTAAGATAGCGCGGGATGAAGGGTTTTTTTGTGCCAACGAACGAATCCGATCTATAGGCAGTCCCAAAGGAGAACAGCAAACAAACGGAAGGTGGACTGGAGAAGAAAGAAACCTACAACCTTAAGAGTTCGACAATCTTTACGACAAGAGGCGAGTAAACCAGGCAAAAAACGAACTCCGAGCTGTTGTTCAGGTTCCAGTTCTAGGGTGTACCAGTTGCTTGCCGTACTGGATGGTAAAATCATTCCTTGTCCCAAACCTACCGTAGATGGTGCGAAAATCCCAGAAGCAATCGACAGAAGGAGAATTTCGGCGGACGGGTTTTGTTTTCATATTTTTTTGTACTCCCTGCAGCCGTTGGCTCGCGAACGATCGCGTATGCGCTCCATTTTAAAAGGAACCGGCAAGGTGGATTCGCAACTCTTTAAGGAGTGACGTATTTTAAATGTTTAAATAACCCCAAGGAGGTTTGTACCCGTGGGGATTTGGTGGAGGTGTTTTTTATAGGGCAGATGGATGGGTAGGCAGCTGTTTAACAATGTTTCTTTTTGAGGGTGAATGCAAGCAATAGTAGGGGAAGCAACATCAGACTGACTCGACAACACTTTATTACACGGTCATGAGTATGTTTTATTGAAAGATTAAAAAAATCAATATTCCAACGAATCTTACCACATCACACTTTATATCTCATCGAAAGGATATTTGTCTTGTGGATATCTACTGAGAATATAAATAAGAATAGCTCAGGAATGGAAAGAGTATCATGGAGTTGCTGAATCTAATCAACATAATACACTTATTGACACTCTTTCTTTAGAGTCATATATTATTTAATAGAAGTCTGCTCAAGTTTTGAATAACAGTCCTATTAGTATTGTTATTGAACTCATATGTTGTATACTTGAGTTTACAAAATTCGTTATTCGTTAACAACGCGTACGCAAAAACTTTCAACGCCACAGTTGAAGACGAACTCGCGAATCGAATTCTGACTGGAAATCAAACGGTTACTTCCTGTGCCTGTTGTGCGTTTGCGTGTAGCGCACAACCTCTCCATGCCGAAGGCAGAGCTGTTGTCTCGATTTAAAAGTAAGGAATAGGAAAAATAAAGCCCCAGCCCACCCGGTCACTGCACGAGAGGAGTCGTAACATATGTTGAAAATTGCGCCATTACAGATGAGCCCACGATCTGCGGTGCTGGCGCAAGAAAGAAACGAACCCAAACATTCGTGATTGGCGTAAGATGAAATAGAACCGGAAAGTATTTTCAACACACCTCGAAAGCCGCCACCAGCACACCCGGTTGGTGGTCCTCACCCCAAACCGGACAACAGTAAAGTGCGAAATGTAGGAAATTATTCGTGCGTAGATAGAACGTGGAATGGAGGAAACAGGCCCGAGAACGAATTAACTCAGCAGAGTAGAAGGAATGGAGTGAAGGAAGAAAAAACACGTTGGGATTCAGAATCCCGAAGGTGGTCACGTAATGATTCCCTGTTTCGTAGTGGCAGGCTCCACACTCTCATCAATCATCGATTTCCCGCTAGATGCCGCTGCTGCTGAGGGTAATTAGTTTAAAATGTTCTGCATGCATTACGGCCGCGGGCGTGGATCTTCGGGCAAACAAAAATATTGAAAGCTATCTGCGAACCTGCTAAGAGCATTCAACCAGAAGAAGCGCGCAACTGTACTTTTCTAGCACAGATTTGCTTAGCACGATCTTCCCCATTCATGACGTGATCCTCGAAGAGATCTCGATTCGAGGGAACTGCAAATGATATTTCGTGTGCCGAGCAGAGAGAATTGGGAGCAGTGAGATTTCACCATATCATCGTACCGTATTTGTGTGCTATGGACCTCCCCGATAAACGTGCGGACGATCCTGTCGACACCAAACCCTTGTTTGAACTCACAACACTGAGACCGCGTGTATTTTGTTGTTCAAGTTTCGATGTTTGTGTTTTTCTACTTGCTGTACCTCTGTTTTGCTAACCTCACATTGTATTGGATGTTGGATCTTTCCATTCTGGCGTTCTAGACCACGGCTTGTAAAAGGAAATCAAACCATTCGCCCGTACCCGATGTACCTCCAAATTGCACCAAATTGCACACTGTTTATTCACAAACAATGCGTTCGTGTGGTTCATGTTTTTCAATTTCCCTATGTCCACTTCCTTTGAAACTCGGCCCGAAAATAGAAGACATGACATAACATGGCCGCTATATCTGTTGCTTCTCTCCCGCAATAGAAGGCTCCCTCTCTGGTACAATGGATAATTACGGAATAGGGCAAAAAAAAACATCGCCTAGATCCACACCGAATACGTGTGCAGGGGTTCTCTCACAAAACTAGAAAACCACCATCGCACGAAAATGATCTCTTCCTATCCGGACCGCTCGGAAAATTCCCCCTTTTCCCGAAAAAGGGCAATATTTGCTCGTTACGTAATTATCGTGGTGAGCCGCATGGAACGTGGGACACACCGGTTACGAGGGACGGCAGCCAAAGCTTGATATACAGTGTGCGCGCACACATACACACATCGTACACTACGCAACCTAAAATGTGCCTTTAGTGCCACTCGAATGAAGACGGAACAATCGATCCCCCGCAATCACCCCGTGCCCTTCCCCAATGCCGGTACAGTATGGTCGTGAAGTTTACGATCTGGCCTGCTCTAGAATGGTCGAGGACAGTGCACACAACACTGGACCGTTTTGGTACCGAGCACCGAGTGCCGACTTAGATGATCATGATCATCAACCAGGCGGGGAGTGGAGCATGGTAGGGTGAACTTCCCGTTTGGGACCCGATTACGTTCATTTTTTTTTTATATTTCGTTTCACTACAATGCTAATGGTGGGTGCACCGGGCGTTTCCCCAAACATTCCTTCTCCTTACCGGTATATTTCATAGTAGCACCGGTACGGTTCGATGGCTCCGAGGTCTAGGGCATAACCGTGCGCTCCACTTAACTCCAACACGACGACGACGCCGGTGTTGTGATACGAAACTCTACACAAATGGAAGCGAAAGAAAAAAAAATGCTTTGTGCCGGTATGTTCTAGGCACGATTTTAATTCTTTGGCAATTAAGCATCAGAGAAAAATCTCGTTTCTAAGAAATGAAAGATACAAAACAGTGGTGTCAAACCCAAAAGGGGCGCAATAACAATGAACGTGTTTAGGATAAAACTGTGGGACATAATGATAACAAGGTAGAACTGAATCCCTATGCTTAAGTTTCCAGCTAATGAACTCTTAAAGTGATCAGCTCCAGTGTACACTGTAAACTTGAGTTTCAATTTGGGCCAATAATGTTTGATATCTCATAGTATTTAAAAAACCATTTTGGGTTGGTTGGTTGTATTTTTTAGGCTTTGAGCAGGACATCGGATGGAGGTCTGATTGGTGAATGACCATTCGGTAGTGTTAAGGAAGGTTGGTTGGTTTGTTGGTTTATAGAGACTTTGAGTCAATGGACTTCAACCAATGGGATCTAATATGGTATTATGAGCTGTGGAATCGTTAGATTGCCTAAATTGAATTAAACCATTATCGCCAGTTCACCACAATGATTTGTCGCTCTGCCGACGAGTAGCTTTCGAATAATGTTCAACTCTGAATATGATGCTATGGTCCGACGAGAAACAATTAAATATCTGAAAAAGGGTTTTTTTCTTGGATTCCGCCAAAGGTTCCATACTGCATACAATGTCTATCTAACTTTTAGATTTTTTTTTAACACTTCAGCTAACAACCTCGGGACGAAAACGTCTCAGCACAATCAATATGTTTGTTATCGTTTGTTATTTTCATGATTATAAATTGTATTCTAAAATCCTCATCCAATTATCCAACAGTTTATTATCATTTACTTTTTGAAGAAAAGTAAACCCTTTACCATCAATTGAAAATAGCAATACGTTTGCAAACGGTTCATTTTGCCTGCATGTTTGACAGCTCTGTCAAAGAAAGAAATGCCGACACGGATCTATGGTGCAACTGTTCTAAGATCCGCGGTAGCGTAGCAAACAATCGCTAATCCTGCAGATGCTTGGGAGACTGATTCGACACTTTGAGGTCTCTCTTTCCGCCCATGGTTATCTGCACATCCGTTCGATTGAGTGTTATTTATGGCCCGGGGGACACGGTGAGAACTCAAACTGAAAGCCCTTATTGTGTTGTCGATCGATCAAGCCGGTGGAAAAAAAAAACAGAACAAGAAGAAGGGGCAAGCAATCAGTTGAATTCAATACACTCAGCTATATAACGCTTCCAATCTAATCAACCCAACACACAGCCTGACCCCTAACGGTTGGTGGGCCATTTCGATGCTGAAAATGTTAGTAGTGTTCGATTCATTTCTGTGATGCCGACCCCGCATCTAGCTGAATCGATTATGCTGGTGGGCGATCGATCGTGGAGAGCTGGGGAGCACGTGGAAGAATGCCCCGAGATGTGTATCTGAGGAATCGATCTGCTCCACAGCTGACACGGTTCGCAACGGGACGGATTATACCCGCTGACCGGTGTGCCGTGCTCGGTGTAGTCATCGTTCTCAACCACCCGGTACAACAAATCTTCTATCTTCTCGGAATCGATCGAACCAATCAAGTGCACACGGGGTAAAGATCGAGTTCAACAGCATTGGCTCGCTACTATTGGGTGCGGAATGCAACCCAAGAGGGAAGTCCGTTAACTCGGTCCAATTATTGCGATGTGATGGTACTCACCCCCTTTACGGTGCTCCAGTTTTTCGCCCCGAAAACGGAAACTTATGTGCTATGCTGCTATATCGGCCCCGGGTATTGTAGAAGCGTGGTAGCAAGAAGAAAGATGACCAAGCCCGGCAGCACGCCAAGTGGGGAAAAAATCGTTGGACAAACGCCAATGGATATGATTAATTTTACGATATTATGAGCTCACCCGATGACAGTTTATCGATTCCAAGTTCTGAAGAGGGCCCGTAAGAGGAATCATCTCCATGTTGGTTTGTTATCCCCGCTTAACACAACGATTTTACGATTATTGCTTTTAATGATCTTTATCGACCAACTCCGAAAAGTCACAGGAAGGGAACCACCCGGAATGATCGGACAAACCTCGAACACTCGTAAAGATCATCCTATCTAAGTGGAGCTCATTCTTGGGTCATTGGGAAGCATTATAATTGGTAAGTCTCCTCTTTATTCCTGGAAGTGATCCAGATTTTACACTAATGGGCCAGCAACTCTTCGTACTAGCTTTTCGACAACCCATCGTAAAAGCCAAAATGTCACTTTCCCGCCATTCGGGTCAAGTGTTTAAAAGCAACGTACACGCCATTATCGATCAATTATGGAGGTTGCGTAGTGGTGAGCAAAAGATCAACATTGCTATGTGATCCTCAAAACGTCACAACGACTCGCTGTAAGACTTTCTTTTTATGAGATCTCAAAAAAATAACAGCTTTGTGATGGACCATTGCTTCCTCTACTGTAACATTTTTGGGCATGGCCATTTAAATGTGTTTCGCGCGCGGCGCGCGTCTCGTCGTGAATCAAACGAAAACGGGAATACGTACGAAAATTGAATTCCAACAGCTTTTTGCTACCTTCCTCAAAGTGGGCTCCACCTTCGAAATTCACCAGAACGTATCATATGTGTTGCGCTATCCATCATTGCATAATTTGTCCGTTTCGCTACATTGTAACAAACTGTACCGTAGCTGCCGGACCAGTTCAGCGAAATGAGGGACGTCAACCAAACGACCAAGGAACAGGAAGATTTTTCTGTGCCTCCTTCTTACTCCTTGTCCGTAGAAGTGAGGTGCGCCACTAGATCGAATTGTGCAGGTAGAAAATGTGCCCCGAAGCATGTTTCTGCCCAGAGATATCTCGTTAAATATTTAGCTCCGGATGAAAAATGAGTTGCCCGAGTACCCCAAAGGGAAAGAGTGACACCGTACCGGGAGTGGATTTGGGGGTTCGTCTGTTTGTGCGTACCGAAGTCGTTCCAGCAAATCTCACCACATCCAGCAGCAGGGAATCTAATCAACCGAACCGTGAGTAAGAAATGGAATTGCAGAACAGAGACTGGGAACGATTCGCTACTGAAGATGTGTGATGTGAAATTAGTTCCTTTACTTCGGAGTAATAGACAGAACACTCGGTGCTCGACGGTTCAACGAACTTCGGGGCGAATGTGTTGGGTGGGTTTTATTCGATATCATTTTACACGTAACATTACATCCAATAATTAGTGTAATCGAATATGTTGTCCCAGGAGGACCATTACTCTGGGACTCAGCAAAGAAATGTTTAGGGCTCACACTAAGGAGATCCCGAATTTCATTTTAATATTTATATCAAAGGAAAAATGACTTTGCGATGAATAAACTAATATTTCACTATAAATTGTACTTTTTTTAAGCAACGCAAGTTCCTGAACAATATATCGGTGAACAGTGTCAGATTTGTAGTGCCTATTTATTCTATAAACTCCCCTAGCATACGAATCGAAGACTGCGATATTCCGCTTATTGTGGCGCCCGGTACGTCACACTAGAGCGTCCAATTTCTTCATTCCCTTCGTATATGCGTATGACCATTTACCCTCGTTTCGGCAGGGGTAGTTTGGGTAATAATGAAAGCTCGATAAAAAAGGGGTGCCTTCCAAGAGGAAAACAAGCGATACTGACGAACGTTCGCTTCAATCGTACAACTGGCCCAGAGTCCAGAGCGCAGGAAAAACATCCTGACTGTGAACTATCGAGCTTCCGTTCAGTGCTGGTAGACGTTGGTTTGCGCCTTGTTTCATTCACAGAATAGAAGGGGAGATAGAATCACAGGACCAATGAACCATGAACTCACCACACTGGATACGAACCATACACACACGTATATGCAGGGCATAGAGAAACTTCACGGAGGGTTACAGTCCCGATTGAAGTGAAACATATACGGGAAGGGGAATGAATCGTACCCAGTACGAACACCCTGAATGGTGATGTGGTGTTCCGTACGGTGGTGCTAATGTTGAAGACTAACTCAACATAGGACTTGAAGCCTTGGTCGTTTGTTTCTCGTTGTGTATATTGTTCATCGAGGTGCATGTGTGTGCTCAACAGTGTATGCACCAAAGCACCGATTATTGCATGCTTGCGAGATATCCTTTGCCTCACCCAACCAACCAACTCACCCAGCAAAAATAGTAGAGAAATAGGAAGGCAAAAAATACTGTTCTTTGGCTGTAGCTTTTTCCAATTAATTCTTATGCCGCTAGTCATGACGATCGAGCACGCGAGACGGAATGAAAATACATTTTCCACTAGTTCCTTCCGGGTTTTTATTGAATATAACAAAGTGTATAATGAGAGGTGAGCGAATAAAATAAAATAAAACTGTTAAAAACCTTTTATTACTACAGAAACCAGAATCACACAGGTCTGTGGGAAAAAGACGCTATTTGGAACTGGAAGGTTCCAATGTAAGTGAAAACCGATAAGAGACATCAGAACATGACAAGGCATCTCTCAGTATAATAACACTGCACTCACTCACAGTAAAAAGTGCATGTTAAGGTAAATTATTTTCCCATCAGCTAGTCCCCAAACCCGAGATTGAATAAAAGAGGGAGATATGTGGTGTTGCAATTGAAATATAATAAGTGTAGGAGGTATAAAAAAATACACATCTGACGATTCATGCCGGCTAAGAACATGTCACTTTATTGTGTTATTTAAATTATGCTTCAAATGGCAATAAATCGGTTGTGCCCTTGCTGAGGGTGTCCTCGGTCACACACACACATCATGCTGTACCTTTTTAATTATTCACGTACATTCGCATACGGCATGAGAACGATGCCGGCTGCTACAAAATATCGTCCGTCGGTTCAAATGCGCGGAGGTAACATTTAACGTTTCTTACAGGACAATAAATTCCGTAGAATATGCTTTAAATAAAAGATTCGTGTAAGGACCGACCATCCTCCAGCGCCAGGTAGTATGCCAGCTGACATGAAAAATTACCGTGGATTCGTTAAAAGGTTCAACAGTCTAGAGATATCGTGTGGAATGTTAGAACCAGGACCTTTCTTCCAGCCAGGTAAAGGTACGAAATAGATTTCCTAGCAAAGACATATCGTCTGGGAAAGGGGTAAGAAATGGTTTACTGTCACACGGTCCGATTACGTAGTATTTGTTCATGATTCCGTGGAAAAGATGCCATCAGTTTGAGGTAAAACATTAGGGCCTCAAAACCTTCATAATTAATAACTTTTAACACGGCAACCGTGTCAAGGACGATCATATGGGTTGCATTGTCATTTTACCTGGGTAAAGGCATACTGTTTGAGCAAGACGTGAGATGTTGTTGTTTATTAAAGTAACAAAATGTTAGACTATCATTTAATTTCGGATAGAGCAAACAAATGCACTCTATCGATAATTAAATATCAATTATTAATGGTATGTTCAATAAGTAATATAAATTAAATATTAAGGATAAATTGTATAGATTTTTTTAGTGGAAGATATTTCTGAGGACACACTGGCGCCAGAAGCATCCCTTTTCGGCTCCAAAAAAGTATCCGCAATACATGAATATTGCATTTCCAAAAGCGGACATCAAACAGACACACAAAAAAAAACACAATCTGCAGCTGTCAAGCCAGAATCCGCCATCATGTACGCACACTTGCGCTCTGTCTCTGGCCATTCTCACATTGCGCCATTGTGTCGATCGTAAAGGACTCTTCATGCTTCTTTCTATTGCTCCTTGAGTCGAAAGAAACCTTGTAACACACTTCAACACATGGTACCGATTATATTGCAGCGCAAATTGTGACAATGGTTAATTGTGTGGCTTAATTTTACGCTTCTACAGTTTTCACATCATGCGGAATACTAAGAAGCTGCGGACGTGAGACATGAGATGCGAGATAGTGAGATGATTTCTTCATCGCTCATCGGTGAAAAGAGATGTCCTTTCTTTTTGCTGTGTAAGTGACCGGCTGTCAGTGTGTGTGTGTGTGTGTGTGTGTGGGCAATCGAGAAGATATGGTTACCTTTTATTTCGTAGGCATCCGATAATAGAAACGATAGACGTTTTTTTTTCCACTTCTTTTCGAGTTGAAAGAACTAGTCAAAAATTTACAAGGGAAAAGTTGGGAATGAGAGAACAATAAAACAAAGCTGTAAATAATGTGTGGCGAAGCGTCTAACACACACGTAACCCCCCGACCACCATTTACTGCTGTGTGGTCGTAATAAAACTGTCCCATTTCGTGAGCGGCAGGATTACATACTTCACTATGCTTATTGCACAGGGAACGGAACGATAAACCCAAACTACTGCGCCGCAAAGGAAATAGTTTGGTTCGCCTGTTTTCCCAACTATCCGGAAAATTGTAAATCCATTTGTGGCGTAATCCACTGCTTCCTCGTTTTGCTATCAAGCTCACGGAATTTAATCGCACGCAAAGCGATTTTCGATTTACCCCATCGCGGCCTACTAAGCTTGCATCGGATCCGTAGTGCAAATTTTCCAAACATCCATTCGATCCCGCTTTACCGCGAAACACACATACACACCGGGGACCGGGTCAATCATCGAAAGTGCAGTTTGATGAAGCATCATTAAATATAGAAATCTGTTAACACGTTTTCCCAAGCACATTATGATGGGGTAGTTTAGCTTTACCCGGCCACGGACACTCACAAACACAGCAGAACCGGAGCAAACTTCGATCGATAAATGCAATTTTCCTGTCCCTGTGCCGGTGTATACCACCGTGTCGGGGTTTTTTCCCCTCAAACCCTGGTGCGAACGAACAAAAAGCCGGGAAAACGATACGGAGAGGGAAGCAAACATTACGGCTTCGGAAAAATCTGTTGAATATTCAAACCGGAATGGGGGAACGAAAAATGTGTGGCCAGTTTTCCTAATGCGTCGTATACTCACCAGTACTGAGGTTTCGTTTTCTTTTATTGTTGGAAAATAGTTTTTTATTTTCCTTCAAAGGCGATATATCTCGAAACTTTTCCACCGCACTTGGATGTTTTTGAGCACTTTGGTAATATTTGTTTTTTTTGCCTACCGTTTTTCACTTTTTTAAATTATTCACTAGCGTTCTGTTTTTCACAAGCTGTAAATGGTTAAAGATAAAAACACATTACACACTGTAAATTCTAAAGGTTATTTAACAATATTTATATAAATTAACAATAGGACAAGAAAACCACAGAATGCCACCTAAACAAACGGAACTACAGAATAATAAACTTCTGTAAAATGTATGACCATTTTCATTTGCTTGCCAACCCCCACAACACAACATGCACACGCACAAATTCACATGTAAACTATTTTTCCTTCTCGCGTTGTGTATTTGCGTACGCGCGCATCGCCCGTTGCGGCTTGGCGATGAATCACGTATACATTTTCCGACCCATTTTCCGGAGTGTGTTGGAAATGTAAATGCGCTATTGGCAATATTGAAAATTCATTACTTTACCAAATGCACTAGACTAGATGGGTAGTTTTATGAGCTTCTATTCCTAAACCAAACGAAGAATACTGTGCCGCTTAGGATAAGGAATACATTTTCACTCACACAACCAAATACACACACACACACACACTGACGCATCCACTCGCTCTCACACACATGCACCGTTAGGCAATTTGGTAAGCTGTTAGTTTCCTTTTTCGTTTTATGGTTACGTTTTTTTTTCTCGTTACTAAGCACACTTCCTTCTCGCACACAATTTAGTTTTCTTTTCTTCACCAGAAATATCCTTGCTTGTTTTTTTTTTCTTCTCTCTCCTCCTTCTGTTTATCTCTCTACCCTGTGCTTCACACTTTATTCGGCTTTCTTTTTGTGCTTCGAAACGATTCCTTCGTGGTTATCCTTTTGCTACGGCCACCTTGCTTTCGTTGCGTCGTATAAAACTGACTGTCGACGTTGGCACGAAAGAAAACTCAACCATATCGAAGCAAGCGCGGCATTTGAGGCGATCCTTTTTTTTTTCTTCCGTTTTTTTCTGTTTCGCTGCTCCCCAGAAAAGGCTTCACTGACGCGCGCGCGTGTTGGCGGTTGCCGTAGTTACACGCCCGCTCGCACACACAACCACACGCGTGCACCCGGTTACCGTACGCTTTTCAAGCCACTAGCCCCGCAAAAGGATGCAGCTCACACTAAACTATCAACCCCTGCATCAAAGGCATCCTTTGCACGGGGTGCCATTTCTCGCGTAGCAGCGCGTTTTGTCACCGTCGTTCAATTGCCGACCGTTAGCAATGCGTCCCACATACACACACACACATACACTTACTCAAAGGAAACACCTCGAAACGATATATTCAGCAGCAGCCCCAGCACACAACCGTTTGGCTCGCGCGTTCAAACATAATAAACAGGAAAAAAACATAAAACATGACGCCGCGGCTATGCTACCTTTTCCAAGCGATGCGCCGGGTGGCGATGTGTGTGTGTGTGCCCTTTGAACACACACGTGCGAGAATGGAAAAGGGCGATAGTGATTCATGTACAAAGTTACAGGAGCAAGCAAGAAGGCATAAGCGATATAAGTGAGAGCGGGAGAGGAAAAATATGCTCCACATCGCGCTTTCTCTGTTTTCACATGCGCGTCGCGTATGCTTTGTTCTCTTTCATTCTCCCTGTCTCGTTTTGGCTTTTTTCCTAGTCGCAAGAAAACCGTTGAGAATGATTTTATACCGAGAGAGAACGAGAGCGAATACCAGCCGTTATGCTGCGCTGTAGTTTATGCTGCGCTTCTGCACTACGAAGAGAGAATCGAAAAGTTACCTTAGCTGCTAGAAAAAGATTTTTATACTTTTGTATTTGGGTTTTTGCTTTAAACGATATAAATTTAGTTAATATTTTTATTTGCTTATTTTCTACTTAATCGCATTTCGTTTCTACACCTCACTACCTCAAATGAATGGTAATTTGGATCATTTGCTTATTACTCTGCCAAAATGGTAGCAAAGAATCAATTCGATTCCAATTAAAATATTGCCTCGTAACATTTTCCCTAAGGATTGGGAATTCAAAAAACCGACGCTTCTCCGTACGTACCTTTCATCGAAAACTCGATTCATATATCACGTTTACCCCCTAAATACCATAACTGATACCATCCGGCATACATTCGCGCAATGGTTGGCAGTGGGATTTTTTTTCGCTGTTGTTCATTTTCTTTCTACGATCTGCTGCATGATCCGATCTGGAAAAGATCACACAATAGCTACGGTATGCATGGCGGGTATGTTGCCTACTGTGCCACCGTACCTTCGATGCCGGGAACATAATTCAACACACACACAAAACTATCATTCCTGACGGTTGATTTTATGGTAAAATGCTTAAAGCCCAAAGCACCCCGATCGGTAGGGGGAAACGCAGCTAACACACACATACAAGTCCAATGTGTTGTCAGCTAATGGTGTTCCTTACTTAGGACCCTTACCTTGATTGCTGTTCATTTTTGATGCACTTTTTGGACGACATGAGCGTGAATCATCCTCAACGCGTGAACGCTTGGAAATTCTCCCATTTTTGCATGTATACACCTTCCAAAACACAAAGTTTAATAACTCAACGATATTCAGACATTTTGATTCTTTAAAAAGTTTATTACCAAACACAGGCAGCATCAGCCAAAGCACAAGAAAGTGAAAGAGAAGCAATGCAACCTCACCTGAAAAGGAACCAAAAAGAAAAAGGATAATCATCTCCAGTGCGTAAAATGCTACCATAGGAAGTGGAATTAAAGCGCCCGAAATGTTTTGCATATATTTACAGAAATGATCTGTGAAAGTGTTCCCGGGCCAATCTGTCTCGGTGCTGTATTGTAGTTTGAATGGTACGTCACGATTCAACGCTCCTAGCCGTCCATAAAACGTGAGTCCTTGTGAATATACCTACATGCCGCCTGTCGGTGCATAATGGAAATGGATGTTGGGCACGTTCAAAAATTTAACACCTTTCTCCTTGCTTATTTGCATGTTTCTCACTCCGACAACACACCTTCACACCGCAGCTTTTAATTTATATTTGCTAAAGAGTTGATTTAAATTTGTCAGTTACAGCTATCTCCCCTAGGAATTATGTATTGTTGGATTTACTTCCAGGCAACATTTATTTCTGTATGATTTATTTGTAAAACATGTTTTTAAATTTCAGAAAGTGATGGCTAAATATTTTTATTACTATCCACGTTTATTAGAGTCATCTGTTGCTGAGGATCATTATTATTCATAAAACAATTTCTTTATTCTGTGGCTGTCTCTTCTTTGTTATATTGATATGGACCATATACTTGAGATAAAAGAGCATTATAGAATGGTTGGGAAAAATGGTGCAATTTTAGTTGTACTATGATCCAGTGGGTATTAAGAAAAGTATTTTAAATTTTAAACGTACATAGAATGATCGATCACAATGAAGAGAGGGATTGAATACAGACACAACTTCAATACGCATCAAGCATGGTCACCAATGATCATCATCAGCAGGTGTATTTCCTAATGCATACCGATCACATTAATTGATACGCTCTCAATTGAAACAGACCGAATGGGCAACATTTTTACACGTGGCAACCTGGCCGGGATAAGTTTACCCTTGCCATTCCGATGTTGTCTATCTGATGGTTCGAGGTACGATGGTGCCGTACAGCACAATCGAAGCAGTCGAACGGGTTAGCTTGCTCAGGCGTAAATGCTTTCACGTCCCATCCCGAGTGCGAGACCATGGATACCAGCCATTGAAGCTCAAGTTCTTGACCTCGGTCAGCGATGTATCGGTAACGTCCAAGTGTCAAACGTGGTTAGGGAAAGCGGCAATCGATCGATTGACCGTTTCACTGTCCGGATGTGTCCTCCGAGGCTTGGTTGGAGTTGGAAAATTGTTGGTCCGTTTGTTCTTGCCCAATGATGCGTACCGGTTTGTTTTTTACTTTTTTCCCCATGCTCTCGCCTGTCCGGACATTTACACCTTCGTGACTGACAGTGACATTAAACGGGATAGTTTCAAAACGTGTTTTGTGGTACAAATGTACTGGAAGTAAATAGGTGTTTGGTGTAAAGGTTTGATTGAAAAAATGCAACGAGAAAATTGGTTTATATATATTGAAGGCATATTAGTTTTACTTACTTTTATTTGTGACTTTTTGTAGAAGGTCCTTTGTTCGTTATAGTTGATCTACAACGTACGTACAATCGTTTAACCCAGGTTTTCTGATGGACTTCAACGTAGTATCAACGTCATTACTTTTTCCCGATTTCGGCCTTCCACACCTTCTGTATTATAACGTACTGACTAAGTTCCAAATCATTTATTACATTTTTTATGACTTTCCAAGTTTGCTATCAGTTTTCGCTATTGACGGCCTGGGCGATCCGTTAAAGGTTTTTTCAATAATCAGAAACTCGTGGCGAGAGGGGCGGCCCGGTGGGGTAGTGGTATCGGCGCTGCTCTCTCACACGACAGACCGGGACCAAAATCCCATCCGGACCCGCTCCCCCGTAGTAGTGATTGACTATCCTGCTACGTGGTAAACTAAGTCTAATACGGCCAGGCCGTCATACAATAACAAAAAAAAAAAAAAAACTCGTGGCGAGAGTAAGCCTTTATTTGCCACTTTTCAACATTTTGTACGGGAAATTCATTGGTCTTGTTCCTTGGCGTTAGATCTAATACAAGCTCCATGGTTGCATCTCGCTAACACTACTCAGCCGTGTCCTCGGCAATCTTTGCAATCTTGACCTTCCTGGTGCACGATTCTTATTCGATCTCTTCAGTTTCTTAACTTCGTGGATTACATGGACATCATCACACGAATATCTGCGGCGGTGTGATAGAATGGGATTGAAGACAAATGCGACGAAGAAAAAGTACCTGATTTTCGTAGGCTCTGATAATATTAAAACTCGACTAGGAAGCAGAATATCAGTTGACGGCGACGATCTCGAGGTAGTAGAGGAGTTCTGCTACCTTGGAACGATCGTTATTTAGAACAACAACATCACCAGCGTAATCCGAAGGCGCATTGTTCAGGGG